>JAODAL010020721.1:0-68729 GCA_025379985.1 Phyllomedusa bahiana
ACTCCTTTGGCTGCCCAGTAGTCCAGGGGATTTTTCTAACTGGGGTGGCAGAGTGCTGTCCAAGTAGGCCACCCCCTGTTGGTTCAGGGTCTGCTCCAGGTCCTGCTGTGCTGGCGATTTGCCCTCCTCACTAGGCGGGTGAAGGAAGCTGCTTATCAGTGACTCCAGACTTAGGTTGCTGCTGATGGAGCTGGGTACTGCCCCGACCCCCCCACCTTTCCCCCCGGCAAGCCGCGGCATAGTAGGTCGGAGCGACCTGTCAGAGGAGGGACGTTTGCCGCAATAGGCAGCGGCCAATGACTACGGAGGATTTCCCTATAGTTTTTGAGTTTGTCCTCCCTCTCAATAGCGGGGGAAAAAGGCTCCCTTTGGACGGTAGGGGCTAATAGGGTGGAGAGCCAGAAGTCATCCCTTTTGCCGGATGCTGACTATTGGGATGTCATAGCCAGGCAAAGCAGCTTGCTGCGGGCCAGCTGCACATGTGACTCCAAGGGGCTCCCGGCCTCCATCTCCACTGTATACTGCCACGGTGCATGTGGGTCATCTGCCTCATCTTCCTCATCTCCATCTACCTCCCCCAGCTGCTCCTGCTCCTTCTGTCTTGTCACCTGCGTAGAAAATCCACTCATTTCACCAGACAATGCTTCTGCTCCAATGTCCTCCTCCTCCTCCTCCATTTCAGTCACACTGGCCCTATGTGCCGCGAGATGTAGTCGCCACGTCTCCGTCCCTCCCAGACAGATTTTTCAGCATCTGTTCCGGACATGAAAACAGTGGAATGACGTTATTCATCCCGTAGTCCTGGCGATGAAAAATAACGTGGCCTCCTCGAATGGCCTCAAACAAACGGCAGGTGTCACGCAGGGAGCTGCCACTGGCTGACATCAAAGTTACACAGGGGGTACTCCTGTCCGCCTGGATCATCAAAAAATCATTAATGGCCTTTCTCTGTTCATACATCGGTCCAACATGTGCAGGCTGGAATTTCCCAAAGGGTGGAAACATCGCATATAGGGTGTTGGGGGGGGCCATTCTGCCCTGCAACTCGAGGAGGGTGTTCCTGGCTTTGTAGGAATGGATGAAGTGTATGCACAGTTTCCTGGCATTTTCAGAATCTTCTGAGATCGGTGGAAGACTTCAGGAAAACCTTTCACAACCAGATGAACACGTGCGCCCATGCAGGCCCGCATGGAACCATTCCTTTCTCGGTGCTGCGCAGACACCATGTTACTTCATTGTCCGTCACCATGGTTTCCGATTTGCAGTTGGAGCGGAGAAAAAGCCAACACTCGATTTCTTGCTTGCATGACGCGGAGCAGTTCCTCCCATGTGTGCGAATTCGTTGCGACGTGGCAAGCCAGCGTGTAGAAACTGCGTGACACCGCTGTGCCCTACACTTTGGGTATGATGGAGCAGTACTTGTGTGAGGCTGAGATGGTGGTGGTGGTGGAGGGGAGGAGGCGGACATTGGGCAGGAGCCGCAGTTGACAACGGTGGAGGAGAAAGCGGGCGCTTCTGTCAAGTTGTTTGGTGTGCCTGGGCAGGAAAGCACATTTCACCAGTGGGCCGTAAAGGGACAGTACTGGCCCGACCGTAGTTACAGCTCCAGACGTCCGTGATGCAGTCAACTTCGGAAGAACCGATAAGCTCAAGGACTGGCCCACCTCCTGTTCTACATATTTATGAAGTGATGGTACTGCCTTTTGGAAAGAAATTATGGTTGACTTCTCCATCTCGGCTCGGCACAAGCCATTAGTATCTGATGGTGCAGAATCCCACCATTGGAAAGGGATGGAACTGCGCACAAACAACATTGGACAGGAGCATCTGTCAGCTTCTGCACCTTAGGATGGTTGGATCGCATTACTGTTGGTCTCTTTGCTATCGCTTCGCTGAACGACTGACTGCGCCACGAGTAAGCGGAGCAGGGCATCTGGACGGGAGATGATGTTCAAAGAGGAAACAAGCTCCCTTCTGCAGAGGTGGTGGAGCCTTGACTGCGCTGCAATGGCATGCGTGCCACTGGCGCTGCTGTGTTGTTGCTGCGGGCGGCAGATGGACCCACATCATCTCAGCCCACGTTTCTCCAAGGCCAAGGATGGTGACGCTGCATGTGTTGACACAGGGCCGTGGTGCCAACATTTGCTCCCGGCCACGCTTCACTTTCTGCTACAGATTCTACATATACCCATATTCGGATCCTCCGGTGTTTAGCAAAGAACTGCCACACAGCATAGTATCGGATTTTACCGCCATCGCTCAGCACTGAGGAACTACTGACGCCATGCTGCCACACGAGCCCTGTGCCGCTACTTTCTTGGGACCTGCGAGCCCACAACCCCAACTTGCTGGCTGCGCCGCTGCACTGACTACGCAAAGCTGACGCACCTCTTCTCTCCGGACGATGATGAAGCCCTGCCTCACCCGGCTCAAAGTACTGATCGGTGCATCATCATTTTTTTTGTTTCAATCGTCATGCTGTCCTCATCATCCGGCTCTTGGTATGAAGGATGACCCTTCACAACATGACCTCCCATGCCACTCTCAACATCTATACTATGCCGCCTTCTGGCAAGAGCAGGGGATATTGGCCCCATTTCTTCGCTGCCAAGTAGCTGCTGAATGCACCTCCTGCAAATGTTCATCCTCGCTATATAGAGGCGATGAGCCACAACCCCCCAGACCCATAGTGATCTTTGGCTGTGGGAACCCCGATGGGACAGAGCGCGGGTTGAGGACAGGTGAGGGCCGCTGACCCGCTCACGGGCCATGCCAACTAAGGGTTGTTCTGTACGTTCCCAACGATTCTTGGCACCCACGCCCCCCCCCCCCCCCCCCCCCCCCCCTGGGGTTGTCAGATATCATCTGGGAGGAAGTGGATGACCTAGTCAACCAATCAAGAACATTTGGTTGCTTAACAACACACGGACGCTAGATGACAGAGGCGTGTGGCCTCACCGTGCTGGAACCCTGCTGCGACGTCCCCTTGCTGTGCTGTGTCCTGGGCCTGGAACTGTTTGTTTTTTTTTTTTCTTTATGCCTCATTGCACTCGCAGGGTGATAGCCCTGCCACTCTTCTGTCTGACTTAGTGTTTGTTTAAAAATGTACACGTACTCTTGTTTGATGAAGATATCTGTATATGATAAATACACACCCTGTATTTGCATATAAAAAAGAGAGAAAAGGTCCAGCTTCCAAAAATACAAAATTTTTATTATGCCAAAATTAAAAGCCAAACATGGAGCAAAAAAAAGGACAAAAAACAGGAAAAACCCGCCTACGTGTTTAGGCTGTGCAACAGCCCTTCATCATAGGCACATTTCTCTAAAAGAAACAATAGAGTATTTTAATTACTATAAAACAGTTGGAGCAATCAATGATGTCATGAGGAAATAGTATCGCAAACGTATGCAAAAAAAAAAACGGTATACAAAATATGTTATCCAAATTTTTACAGATAAAAATTAAATAATAATGATAAATCTAAATCAGTTACGTTTATTTAACTTGTGGAAAATCTAGTTGCACACAAAAAAATCCAGAATTGCCTCCAATTCAGTAGCTTCCGTATCATCATCACCGCCATCGAGGAGGAAGAAACACCCCTTTCCTATCTCTTGAACTTTAAAGCTGGAAACATCCCCAGCATGTTACCTGGAGCGAATTGAGACGGTACGCTGCCGATACGGTTTATGGTGGCTGCATGCGGTATATCCGTAAGGTTACCAATACGTTTCTTAAGCGTTTGTGAAGTACATCTCCAATATACTGTAAAGAACAAATGGAACACGTTATGACATAATAAGATGGCAGTGTTACAATTGATATACTGCCTGTTATTATGTACATATGGTTAGGGCACTGACGTAACACACTAGAGATCACAATTTTTGGAACAACCACTGGCAATCTAGTGTGTCATCTTCCTTCTATTGACGAGTGGGTGAGCTGGACCTCTGTCTGCTTTTTGACACTCTGATCCACCGTGCTCTCACCAACTGGACTACCCAAAACAAACTTGATTTGCCATTGCCATTTTCCATGGAGCAGTCAGTGGTTACCGCATTCAAAATGAAGCTGTTCCGGATCCCATGTGGATATACAAACCAGAGATCCATTTGCTGAAAGGTCTATGGAGGAATTTATGGATCGACCAAAAACCAGATGACCACATATTTTCAGTGATGCGGCCCAGGACATACAGGGTTCAGTGGAACATTACAGGTACTCATGGGCCAAATTAGATAAATAATGTTTTTTTTTTTTTTTTATTTTTTTTTTATTTTTTTTTCATTTTTTTTTTTTTTTTTTTTTTTTATTTTTTTTTTTTTTTTTATTTTTTTTTTAGGGAAACCAACTGTGGAGGGATTTATCTCCCTTTTCAGAAATATATTTCAAGGAAATGTTTCCAGGGGCCTGAGGACTACGTAAATTTCCTATATGTTGTTTAAGGAACTGTTTACCAAAAGATTGGGAACGTATTCTATCCGAATTGTTTCTCTTAAATTTTAATGTGTTTGATAGTTACATATATGAGGAATCCAATCTTAATAAGATACGGTGATGGAAATTGCTGTTACACAGGACTGCTATTAATGGGAGCAGGGGGAGGGGGGGGGGGGGGGGAATTAAACATGCAATTATGTATCAATTGGATGCATGTTATCTGAAAAAATCTTGCTACTTTAGAGGAACCACTATTGTAGAAATCCAAAAACAAAAGTATCATACGTGACTTACGGATACAAAAAGAGGATTCAGTGTATAATTGCTGAAAATCATCTTCTTTTCCCCGCTCTATTTTAAGAAAATCACGTGGAAGTGGAGCAGGGTTAATTTTTAACTCCACGGATGCTGATACATATGATTCTACCGTCAGAGTGTCTGTACAGCTGAGAAATGTGAGGAGGTTCAGGTACGTCCACTCCTAATAGAAAGGACGCTGTTAGAACAGCCCAAAAAACGACGTGAGGGAGAAAAACATAACTGCCACCATCTAAGATACCCAACAGGACAGGAATTAAAATTGTCTAATGAGATCATAATAATGTTCAGGTATTTATTTCGTCGGCAAAGTTTTCATCCTCTGATCACTTATTGTTTTGTCAAAGTTTTTCTTTTTTCTCCTGCTTGTCATTTGTTCTGTATAGAACCATGGCTTGATGTAAACAGGTTTGTACTAGGAATGTGGAACTTATACGTAAACATTTTAACATTGTAATCGATGTAGAAGGTTCGGAGCCTGTTTCTGTTGTTACTGAAATTAAACATTGTTTTTCTTTAAGGAGCAAAAGGCTCTAGACATATATGATGATTTAGGGGCTGAATCTGACGTTGTGGTGGGACTGGGTGTCGCTTCATCCAGGCCAGCTTAATACAGGTAATCATATTTTGATCCTGATCCAGTACGTACTCGCATTTTGGACAGGTTTCAAGAACTGGTGGAGGATGAACTGACTGCACTTCCATCACACTCGATTGAAAGAGTTTTTTTTACATAATTTAACGCTCTCTGAAAGAAAGGGCACATTAATGAGTTATCTTCTTTTAGCGATGTTTGTTTTCAGTAGGCATACAAGGCGGCACTATCATCATTTTGGATGAACAGGTTTATAGAATAGCATGGAGCGGATGTTGTCTGTGCGTAATACATATCGGAAACTTCAGTTCAGATCATACGAAAAATCTTTACGGACTGAGATAAAGTCCTTGGTGTCAGAGGAGTGGCATTGGGCATCATTTCTATTAATACAGGCTGATTTTTCTGATTAAAGTAGATCTATTACAGCAATATTCCTTCTTTGCCTAGATTCATAGTCAGGTTTTACTCCTCAAATGCGACCAATTATAGCAGGGGATAGGATCTCTCAGTGAAAATCTTTCAGCCTGGGTTGATAGTTTCTTCAGCCCCTTGTTAAGACTATCCCTGGTTATCTCAGGGTATACACAACATTTGTGTTTAACTTATCTGAAATTGCTTGGGTGAACACATTGGCTGGGTTTCTGCTGATGTCACATCTCTTTATACGGTAATTACACATGTCAAGGCATTGTTTGCTTTGGATTGGTTTCTCCATTCTTTATAGTTATATAGTGATGTGTGTATTTCTTTTCTTCAGAGTTCGGTGAATTTTCTATTACAGCAAATTTTTTTACTTTGATCGACAATATTACTGAGTTACTGGCGCCTCCATGGGTGCAACAATTTTCACCATCATTAGAGATTGTGTACAGGGAATGGTGGGAGCACAGCTATCTTTTTGACTATAAAAACATTTTTTGTAAGGCAATTGTGTGGTATGGCCGCTACTTGGTTGATTTATTGTTTATCTTTGATCGCATAGTGGTTGCCATACCAGACTTGGATGCTTTCTTAATGATAATCCTTTGGGTTTACATTTTAATTTTAAGGTGATAAATGTAATATTTGCTTTTTGGATTTAAAAATTTCGATCTTGGATAATACCATTGTAATACCACCTATAGAAAGGAAACAGATGGTAATAACTACCATGCATGCCAACATCGTGTCATCCTGACCATGTGATTCATAATATTCCGGTTGGTGAGAGATAAGGGCTCGTAGGAACTGTTCCAGGGATCATGACTTCCCAGAGTGGAGTCTGTTTCTATTTCACATCGTTTGCACATAGAAAATATCCACAATGGACTTTGAATGTGCCATAACATTGCCAGGAATAGGGATAGATTGAGTTCTTCTTCAGGTCAAGGTTATCAAAGGCTAAGTCATCCACCTCTTGCTTTCTCTACTACATACAGCAGGGACTATAAAGATTATGCAGGATCTTTAATAATATATTCCTCTATTGGCATTAAATCACTGATATAAGGATATCTTTAAATCAGTGTAGATGTGTAGGCTTGGAGAGTACCCCTTTAGGTGTGTACTATCTCTCCATGTTCTCATACGCCCCCAAGAGCATATGTTCTATTAGTGAGTCTCAGCACTCTATAGCTGTGGCCTTGTGTGTTCATCTCTACTCATAGTGAGTGCGTGTATCGCGAACTGTGCACACTACATGCCGCACATTTAAGGGGTGAGCGAACAAGAGTCCAATGAGAGATGCTTAGCGCAGCGCGCTGAGTCTAGACTTCATGATGTTGCAGAGTATCTTGTGTGTCAGCTCGTGCGCGACGCTTACGAGCATGTGTGTTCACATATTGTGCTGTGTCGTGTTGAGCGACTGTTAACTCGATCAAGTTCGCTCTTATGAGTTGTAAATCAGGCAAGGGTTTTTATGGTGATCGAAATTTCCAGATCATGCGGATAATTAAGGTTAAAAATCTGCTGCATCATCTATTAAATTCGCGCCTTTTTCGGCGCTTCCTGTAATTTTGGCGGCCAGCAAATCAGATTAAAGAATAGGCAGGGTGTGATGGTGTGCGACGTCAATGACTGGGATGTGTATGGTTGCGATTGGACTGGAAAATCATCAATGACCTCGTTTTTCATAGAACAGCGTTTCCTGTTTCAGACTCAGTGTCTCTCAGGTCTCATAGATAGGACCTGCGTTCTGCCCTGTGGCAACAGCTCAGCGATAATTAGTCTTTTCTGCTATGAGAACCTCTACTATTAGTGTGATCATTCAAAGTTAGTTACATTAGGGGGATTTGATCAATTTTATGTTAGTTAGTAGAGAATTTTAATGCAGAATCTACCACTGTAAATTCCGGCGGTGGGGAGGGGGGGGGGGGGGGGGGGGCCCGCGGGCGTTACTCTGACCAAGCTTATCTTTAAAGAAACACTGGATATAGTTCACCAAGACTTAGAGTAGACATTGTAGTGGAATTTATTTATTATTAAAAGTTGTATATTGAAATATTTCCTGGATTTTGGGGCTGCATGAACTTTTATTGTTATACATCTTGTATAGTTTCTGAAGGTCAATTTGTTAGCGGACAAACTCCTAGTTTTTTATCTGAATTCTGTTATGTGTGGTGGACTTTTTGTATGTTACTCCAATGTGTATGTTGGTTTGTGACTCATTGCTATTTTAGGTATTCAATGATTGAGTGGTGGCTGATATGGGGGGGGGGGAAATTTTGTAAGGGGTGATGTCGTTTTATGATCTGGGTCGGGGGGGGTGTAGGGTGGAGCTATAAATGATCGGGGGATGGGTAGATGATGAGTTCGGTTTGAGGTTTTATGATTGGAGTGGAGGGAGTCCTTATCAAAAAAGGGGCCGAATCTGATATGTTTTAAAAATAGAAACTAGTACATAGGTGGGGGCGCCTTTGATAAATTAGTTGATTCGTATTGGTTGTATGGGGCTTGAAACAAGCTTATAGTGATGACTGATAGCAGCCCTGGTTAATGCGGGGGCTATTTTTCACGCTTTGCACTGGGCCAAGACTTGAAATTTCGCCTCTGCAGGCTGGACTCGCTTACGACGGCTTACATTGTTGCAGCGCGAAATGCTGTGGAGGGAAACTCTGGAGGTTCCGGTTTCTTACAAGATTAGGAGCAGTACCGATATGTGTAGGAGCGGTGTTGGTAAGAAGAAATGCCAATGGTGACACTCACTCGTGGTTAGGTCTAACAGGACGTTAGATCTTTGGTGGGGGTAATTAATACAGGTTTGAAAGAATTAAGAAAAAATAAGATTTTGGAGGTGAATCGGAAGGAGTCGGGGGGTGTCGGTACTTAGTGGTCATCTTATAATAGCTTCACTCTCCGCATTACTACTTATGGTCAATAAGACATAAAACATTATCCCCAACATCCGAAGAAATCCAGCATGTTATTGGGCTAGCGAGTATAATTACACAAATTGTATATGACGATTCAATGGAGAAATACTCGACATATATGTAATGATACTAAACCCAATAATAAACCCTCCACTATACCCTATAAAACGCTAAATAATCCCCTACTACCATTCATTAAACTTCTCTTAAAATATATAAATTCCATCCATTATATTCTTCTAACCATACTATTTCCCCATAATCAATCCCATATCATACTTAACATCCCATCATATTACACAATCCCTCAAATCACATCATACTATATCATCCTAATAACCCCCATCACAACTCCCATATCATCATCCCCACCCTCAAACCACTTCTAATTACCAATCTCACCATAACCCCACATCAAAACATACCCAAAACATATTTATACATTCCCCATAACCAAAATACATAGATAAACCCAAGTTCACCCTTGTCTTTATTTCCCCCACCACTATAACAAAATCAATCCCATCAATATTCACAATAACTCCTTAAACATACTTCCACACTCCACATATATCTCATCATTTTCACAAATCACTTCACTTTACAACTTTCTACCTTTACAACACACAACCACACCCATCCCAAAACCCAAAAATCAACACTACCAACCACCCATTACACACATACCCATTATAATACCACCACCATAACTCAACCACAAATAAACCACATCCCTACTTCCTACCATACTACCATCTAACACATATTCTCACATCTCAATCCCAAACCTCCATCCACTCCCCCCAACCTTATTCACCCCAAATCCCCACATACTATTCAACAAACCACACAACCACACACTAAAACCCCACAAAATAATAAACTCCTTCAATTCTCTTATATACACCCCCAACATCCCCACCCCCCCCCCCCCCATCCCCCCCCCCCCCCCAACCACAACACCCACTCCCACAAAACCCCCCCCCCCCCCACAAACCCCCACCCCTCTCTATCTAACCATTTTTCCAACCCTCACTCCTCCCCACACTATCCCACACCATACAACCACCCATTACATAATCAAAACTCACCTCCTCTCCTAGCAACTCCCCCAAAACCCCATATCAAACCATCCCATCGCATTTCTTTCATCCCCCCCCCTATCCCCCTTCCCTTCAGTCCCCCTCATCCACACACAAATACTCAATACAACCTTACCATACTCCCCCCCCAAAACAATCCACCCCCCTACCCATACCCCTAAACCTCACTCTCCCCACTTCAAAAATCACCCCCCTCATAACCCCCAAAAAATCCCTAACTACACCCACCACACGCTCCCACTACATTCCATACCTTTCACCATTAATAGACCCCCTTACCAATCAACATACCCCATCCTCCTACTCCTCAACTCCTTCTCTCCAGTCTTATCCGCCATCCCCCCACTCAATAAACAACAACCTTCACCGCAATATCTAATTTTAAACCTCATACCTTATTCCTATCCTCTATAACAAACCACTAACAGATAATCCCCCCCCCCCATACCATACACCCCCCCTCCTAATATAATCCCCCCCAATTCCCTCTTCATAAGACCCTCAACCCCCCCCAAAAAACTCCCCCACAAAACCCCTCCCCCCCACTAAATATCACGCATCCCATCCGTCCCCCCCCTAATCTCCTTCACTTTCTCTTCCCTCCTAAATACTTCCACTCTCTTTAACCCCCCTTCTCATATACCCTATTCCATATACCCTCCAACTACTACAAAACCATCCCAAAATCAACCCCCCCCCCCCCCCATAAATCCATACTTAATAAAATCAACATTCCAAAACGAAAATAATCCACACCTATCACCCCCTAACAACAACCCCCCCAACCCCTAAACTAGAACCAATCCCCCCCGTAGTAAAGAGGAAGAAAAAAACCCCCCACCTACCAACCTTTTCTCCACCTATTAAAACATTCCCATCTCCTCCCCATACATATATGTTCCTACTATTAAACTTATCATACCAACCCCTCCACCCTTATACCCCCAAAAATCCTCCTACTTCCCCCTACCTACCCCAACAATAACCAAATATAAAGAATTATATTAAAAATCACACACTAATTCCTCAGAATTCCACCTCCCCCCCCCCACAAAAAATATAACTCCCAATTATTTCTCAAACACCCCCCCCCATTCTCCCCTACTCCCCTAACCCCTCACACCAAACTCCCCCACACTAAAATAACACAACAAAACCCCCTCCTTTGCTCTCACCCCTAACCAACCCAAATATCCCCCAAACCACCCACCACCATCTACACTCTATAAACCATTCTCAAACTCCCCTCTCCATAAGAACCACCAGAAACACCACCATTTACACACTCTTCAACCACTCATCCCACCTCGACCTCTACCACTCCCTACCTTCTACCTAACAAAAAACCTCCATAAATCATCCCCCCCCCACAAAAAAGACCCCCCACCCCTCCCTCAACCACCACCCCACCAACAAAAGTATAAACAATCCCCCACCCCCCCCCCCACCCCAATGTCCCCTCCAAATACACACCAACAGATCCCTCCCAACATAAACAAATACATCCCAACAAATCACACCCCATCCACCCAAACACTAGACCCACCCCATTCAACACCCGATACCCAAAAACCCTTTTTCGACTCACACCCCACGCAACATCCATCTCTCAACCCACCAAAATACCCCCCCAATACAACAAACAAAAAAAATACTCACCCCCAAACCCCCATATCCCCCAATTCAAATCGGCTCCAACATATCCCTAAAAATAACATAAACCCTCCATTCAATCTCCCCCCCCCCTCATCCACCTCCCATATAACCCCCTACCATTAAACTCCACCCACCTCCCCCATCTTTTCCCCTCCCCCCCACCCCCCACCTTCTTCCCCCCTTTCCTTCCCCCAAATCCAATACACTATCAATCATACCCTAATATCACACCTATCAAACACTAATACTTCTTTATAACCATATACCTCCCCCAACCAAAAAACCTAAAACCACCAAATAAATTAACCCAATACACCAAGACCAACCCAACAAACAAATATACACTCACCACTAAATTCACCAACCACCCCTCCCCCCCTACTTCCTACTTCACTCAACCACCAAACGTCACCCCACCCCCCTCCCGCCCGCCTTAAAACACAACCCCCACACAACCCATAAACCCTATACCCCAAAAATATATAACCAAACACCCAACCATAACAAAAAACACCCACACCCCTAACCCCAGGAAGACATAGAATGGAAGAATATAATATAAAAAAAGGAAAAATAAATGACATATGGGGCAGATATTAATATCAGACTACCCCCATATCTAAAATCAATACCCCACCAATCAACATACCAAAAAAATCCCCCCAATAAAACATACTTCCCTCTCATCCTAAAAAATCACACAATACATCACCTGACCCAAACCCACCATAGACCTCTTCCACTCCTACCCCACCAAAAATACACATACAAAACCCCATACCCTCAACATTCTCATCGCCTCCCTACCAAACAACCACCCACAAGAAAATTCCATAAATTAATTCTACCCAACAACCCTTTTCCCAACACATCACCACATCTCCTATTTTCCCAATAAATACCCCCCCCCCCCCAAACATCTCTTCCCATTAAACCCCCCCTGCTCCCCCCCCACCCACCCCCCACCCCCGTAGCCCCCCACCCCCCTCATCATCCCCCCCCCCCTATCATGACAACCCCCTAAGAAAACGCAAAAAATTACTATTCCAAAAAACCCCCCAAATCCCCCCCACTTAAAACCATCCAATCCAAAACTCCCTCCTTTACCCCTCCATACCACCTATCATCAGAAGACCAAAATAGAGCTCCTCTATTCAGAGAAAAAACGATAAGAATAGGGAACAGACGAAAAAGTATAGAGTAAATATTCAACACAGGTGAATTGAAAGGTGCAAAAAATACCCGTTTATTATATCAAAACATAACAGTTACGTGTTTTTTGACTTTTGCGCACTCAGCAATGTTTTCATTGAAGCAGCATTACGTAAATCTTAAAACGCAATTCTATATTCACCACAGGTGAATTGAAAGGTGCAAAAAATACAGTTTATTATATTCAAAAATAACAGTTACGATTTTTTGACTTTGCGCACCCAGCCACTGTTCATTGTGGACGCAGCTTTACGTAATTTTAAAAACAGCAATTTATATTCACCACAGGTGAATTGAAAGGTGCAAAAAATACAGTTTATTATATCAAAAACATAACGTTACGTTGTTTTTTGACTTTTGCGCACCAAGCACTGTTCATTGACGCAGCATCTACTAAATCTTAAAACAGCATTCTATATTCACCACAGAGTGAATTGGAAAGGTGCAAAAATACAGTTTATGTATATCAAGACATAACAGTTACGTGTTTTTGACCTTTGCGCACCAGCACTGTTCATTGACGCGCATCTTCGTAAATCTTAAAACAAGCTATTCCTCATATTCACCACAGGTGAATTGAAAGGTGCAAAAAAATACAGTTATTATATCCAAAACATAACAGTTACGTGTTTTTTGACCTTTTGCGCACCCAGCACTGTTTCCAATTGCGCATATATCGTAAATCTTAAAACAGCAATTTCTATATTCACCACAAAGTGATTAAAGGTGCAAAAAAAATACCGTTTATTATTCAAAAGATAACAAAATACGTGTTTTTTTGGACTTTTGCCAGTACAGATTTGTTGATAGAAACCTTGCAGTTAAATTTGAATCCAAGCAATTTTGTTTTGATTAGAGGGATTGAAAAATAAGCTGTTCATTTGCCGATCTTTTAATAAGAGACTTTCCAAAACTATTCCATACCTCTTCTCAAATTTTTATATTCTGAACTTGGAGCGAAATGCTGGTGGTAAGGCGAGGGCGCAAAGAGGGGGTAGCACATGGAGGTAGGAGGTACGAGAGGCAAGGTGCTCCTTCAGTGCTGCGACAAACGCATGCCCAGCGGATCCGCAAGTTGGCAGGACCGTCGGGCTGTCATCGCTGCGGTCAGGGCCTGTGAATCTAAGTAACGAACATCGTGCCAATTGTCCTTCAGTGGTAATGCAACCCTGCATCTAGCAGTCTTACCTCCTCGTCCTCGCAGTCACGGCACAATGTCGTCTCAGCATCATCAGCATCCGTCCAAAATGAAGCAGCCCTAATGTCAACTTGTGTACCCACCCACTGTGGATAATCCATTGTCTGAAGACCTCTTTTGATGACAAAATGCGGTTGGGGTCAGAAGACATGTTAAAAGATCAAGGAGGATGATGTAGTTGTCTGACGCACCAGTTATGATGCCATCAGAGGAGGTGAAGGAGCGATCAATCGGCAAAAATTTCCCGGGGCGGTACAGGCACACGCCTTGCAGTGCCCCTTGCTTGTAGGCCCGAAGCTTCTGGATGCAGAACACGTCAGGAACGACCAGTCACCTGTGTGATGATGAGGATGATGACGACATTGCGGATCCCATCTGGTCTTTTCCGCAGAATTGGCTTGCGAGTGCTTCATCAGTGGGACGAGGAGGGCAGACGGATGGAGGTGTGTCAATTCGGGTCCCACCACAAAAAGGAGAGGGCGGTCGCAGAAGTCCGCTGATATAAATTCCGCAGCCACGGTTCAGCGCAAACCCCGCTCCTCGCTTATCGCCGTCAAAAGGTCAGGACCTATCAAGCCTGGCCTTTTTGAGCAAGCCTCTGATTCACCCAGCGATGTCCATATGCCGCCTTTGCGTAAACGCATAAGTAGAGCAAGAACCTTAAGTGGTTAACCACCACCTACATGTCTAGTCACATGCAGCGAAATGCATGAGTTGAAAGGGAGGGAACACTTGGCCAAAAAAGGCAGACCACGCCGAGCCTCCAACCCTGTCAACCCACTGTCTCCGCCTCCCCTCCTCCGCCACCACCAAGCCGTTCCTCGCTGCCCATGTCTCTCAGAGGTCATGATCAGGGATCAGCCTCCGCTTCAGCCTCCACCGTCAGCCCGAGACCACACCAAGCTCCACCAGAGGACCCATCCTACTTCCTTCTCCTTCCGCAGTTTGACGACCTGCACGCCGTACAGCGGCCAGTCTAGCAGCAGCTTTCTGTTCTTCCAGGTTTGGGAGCGAAAGAAACACTTTAACCCAAACCATCCCAAAGCCAAAAGCCTGAACGTCGCATTTGCCAGGCTTTTGGCCTTGAAAATGTTGCTTTCGTCTGTTGGACACAGATGGTTTCGCCACGTCATGGGCCCTTCGCTTGCCCCAATACCAGATGCCGAGCAGGCTATTTCTTGCCAGAAAACGCCGTCCCTGCCCTGGCCAGCCACGTGTCATCTAAAATTTCAGCGCGTTGTCTGATCTTGTTCCGGAAAAGTCCATCTCACCACCCGACACAGGACTAGTATGCACGGCCAAGGCAGCTATATCTCTGTGACAGCTCAATGGGTGAGCTGGGTTGGATGTCTCTGGGGGTGATGGGTGGCTCTCAGGCTCGCGCCACGCTCTTTTCAAAAAAACCGCAGGGATGGTGCAGGGCTCTTTCCCCCAAGTCCTTATTGGTGCATCAAGTGCCCAGAGACACCAAGGCCGTGTTGTAATTAATCTGCCTTGTGGAGGACCGTCCACACACAGGTCAGGAGCTGTGGACGGCTTAAGCAACGAGACGAGCGCTGGTGGGTGACAAGAACCTTGTGCCAGGCAGGTGGTGTGCGATACGGGCGAAAATCTGCTGGGCCGCCTTAAGATCGGTAGGCTGGAGCACATCCCTTGCCTGGACCATGTCATGAACCTTGTCGTCCAGTAAATTTCTACAGAGCTACCCGGGCTGGTACTGTGTGACGAAGGGTCCGAGGTCTGAGTTCGCACTTCCGCCGTTCGAACCTGCTTCGTCCCGCCAGGCTGCGTTGCAGCGTTAACTCGGCCTCCCCGTCAACCGTCTATTGTTTACGTTTCAAACACTCTTTGCATTCCACCCACCACATTCTCATCTAAATATTCCTCATCTCAAATTCCAATACTCATTACCTAATATACAATTTCTGACAATCATCTTAACTTTACCTGTTGGTTTATAACCCACTAGAGTTAGTTCATTTTAAAAATATCACTCACCCACAATCCATTATTTAAATAATCCCCCCCACATTACATATCTTACAAAATCCAAATACATCAATATCCAATTTTATAACAACTATATTACTCTCTAATTACACACTTGCAAACCACATTAACCCTCCATAAACTGCACGTAACTCTAGGTGCTACAGGAAACCAGCCCCAGTAATCTGTCTGAACTTGTATCTCAGATCAACTTCCAATGTTCCTATTCTAACAATTCAATAATTGTTCCTCACACCTCGACACACTGTCCCTCCACACTATCATAGTCTATGATTCATCGCGCTAAGAGACACAAACCACCTCGTACCATAAGAGTAGCTGTTATCAACCAAATGAGCTATTGTTACAGCCCACACCAATAGCTGTATTCCCCAAAGACATGAACCAACGAGTTTTAATCAGCCACTCATCTCTCAAGAGTCAAGACGCAAACTCGTTACTCTAGAATAATCACAGTTTCCAACAGGTGATATGCCTACGTACTTATGTCGTGTGGGGTCATGAAGTAAACAAGTCATGTATTGTTACATCTCTTGGTAATCTGATGAATCCACTCACCATGTTACCTGTGATACACTCCCGAATGAGCGAGACGAACTTCACAGAATTAAAGATGCGTATGTCTGAGGAAGATGAAGAGCTAAATCCCAGCAGTCTCCCCACGTTTTTTAGTAGAACTACTCCTCATCCTGACTCTATAGAGCGCTCACTGAAGAACATGTCCAGGCTTCTAAATAACAGACACCTCAGTCAATTCGCAGATGCACTACGCGCATGACACCTACTAGATTTGTCTTGTACTAGGACACTGCTCTCACCCAACACCGCAATATGTTGTGGGTCCATCAAAACTGAACAAACAGTTACTGGTTGTGCCACCCTCCTGTGAGCATCCCAGGTGTGTCAATATATGAGATACAAACATTTACGTATACTCTGTGTTCTACACTCTTCCAATTCTGATCCATCCTCCTCTGTTGTGTGTGTGTGTCACACTCACAACTTATTGTGTGTGTAAGCTCGTGTTGTACCGATCCTGAAAGATATTGAGACGCCGAGCCATTTGCATATTAGATATTAGTGAGACCTACGCAATGTCAGAGACGTTTCATGCACCTACACCCCACCCACTGGGGACTTCAGTCAGGAGTAGGTAAACCCACCCCACACCGCCACCTAAAATAGGCTCTAGATACCACACACATTTGAGATGTGTGACACAATGATAAATGACACCGCAGGATTCAATGTCTGGCGAGATCATTGATGCACCTCGCACATTCTAACCCTACAAATCCTCATAAAGTCGACAGATGCATCGTCAGAGCATATGATCCCCATTCTCTATAGCCCACCTCCTAAGCGACACAATAAATACCTTTCCATAAATCACCCACTTCCGTGTAGAATAGCGCCAAGAGACTCATAGCTCATAAACCGTGTGTCTAATCTCCCCATCGTAGATCTCCTACACCCTCCATCAACGCTATCTAAACCCTGAACACTATACAGTACTCGACCACAATATGGTCTCACTAAACACTTCCCATTTTGTGTTATAAGCGTCTAACTGCGCGCTTCAGCTCTTCCCCCTCATAATCCCGAATGTATCACATCCTATTCCGTGTCGCTTCAGACGCGCAACAGTATATCTCAGCTACTCCTCTCTACCTTCCCGTCACTCTTGTCACATATCCTCCTTGTTGGCTGCCCGGACTGTGCACTTCTCTTGAACACATGACACACATGTGTGATCCGCCTCGCCATAGAGTCCCGCATGACGCACCTGAGAGCTGATGCGCCACTTTGCACTAGCTCTGGGACACCAACCACCAGCATAGTGACCATCTCCCCTCAGACACCTATACTAATAACTCGACGCATATGATCTCACCGAAGTCGTCCCGATAAACTAAAAGGGATGTGGGCACTCGAGGACAGCCGCCATGTTCTCGACCCGGCTCGCTCGTTATCATGAGGACCTCACAAGTGTGCCTCCAAGAACTCGCACGCGCTCGTACTGAAGTCCTCCCATCACAATTGTAACATACTGCAGCGCGCCCACTGCAAGAGTGTCTTTAGTAGAGATCCTTCTCAGCAAGGAGAGTCCACCAAATGTCCCGATATCCCCGCTATGAGTCCTAGGACACACACAAGTACTAGACATCTTAACACACCTAGATACTCGTCTTCAATCGCCCTGTGTTCGGGTACACTTGATGTACGCATTCTGTAACCCCTAGAATACATTCTTACGAGATGGCACAGAGTCACATTCCCGATGTCAAATCTTGGCAAGCACGTCGTGTGTACAGAACGCACGCTCACTGATATATGTCACAAATATACTGAATGTCCAAACCCTCACCTACCTGTCTGTCCTTCTCTTCAGGCTGTGGCATAGGTCTCAACCACAATCCACAACTCCGAAGTGCTCTCCCTCGTCTCCGCACACCTCATATGATTATAGATCATGCCGCTACAATGATGTGTGACTGTTCATTGTAGTCTGCGAGACTATCGCCATCGAGCCAGAGAATTGTCCACTAATCTCGCTGGTGCTACATACGATGTGTGTGAGCGCGCTGAGCCCCTATATATTCCTACATGCCGTCGCACTACATGTCCCTCGATCCTCTCCGTCTCCAATATCGACAAAGTGAGACATGTGGTGACGGGGAATCCGCGAACCCGACTAAGATTGAGCACCTCGCCCTATGTGTGTGTGTGCGCCCACTCGCGCGCACCCGGAAACCGATATAATCGACAGAGCGCGTCCCCCTTACCGCTGTCACGTGGACACGGATGAGCAGTGAGTGTGCCCGATCAGACATGTGCTACGAACTTTGTCTGCACACTCTCGCCAAAGTTGTACAGACCAAGATGTGTAGTCACTGACAAAAGAGACCCGCAGTTCATCGCCGCAGATATATCGCTTCTATCGCGAATTCAGCAATATAAAGCGAGATGTCATATGTGTACATATTGGGCCACATTCGAGCTCAGAGGAAGGAGTCGTTGTCAAAGTCACTATAATAGCCATCCTCTATAGAGAAACAAATAACCCCCGACAATACAACCCTGCCGAGCCTCTCTACCGCCTCTTAAGCTCCTCCGCTCCCCCCGACCCCCCCAACGCTGTTCAATATAATATGTAGAGACAGATACCCCACCTGCATGCACACTCTGCGATATCACACAGCCGCTGAGTCTTCCGCGCAATACACCACTGCCTAATTTGCGCTACAGAGCTCACTTTTACGTCCTACGTCGGTCCTTCTCGAGCCTAGTCACTCCAGAACCCTGTCCAGAGGACCCTGATGATACACCGTAGTGCATCCGGCATGATAGCACCACTCAAGAGTCAAAGAATTTAGATCTTTTAAATACCATCAACCGCGTATCAAGTACGGTTAGTCAAGTCTGCCGACAACGTGTGTGCTCGTGATCTGTACACAGAGGCTCAATAATACTGAGGAAGGGCATACATATACAGTCAGAGAACACCACTATACGCGTGCCCCCCATCACATCCTAATACTACTGACGCCGTTGTCTATCCATAGTCGATATGTGATGTGTGTCCCCCCTACTAACTCTCCATCCCCCATTTCCGCGTCGTAGCCGTAGACTTTGCCTCGCCGCCATGAGCTCAATCACCATCAACCCCCACGAGACATCCACCCAAGCTCACCCAGTGAGCTTTCACAGAGATATAGCAGGGCCATTGCGCCGTGCTTACTAGTCCATGGTGTCGGTGGTGAGATGGGACTTTTCCGGACACAATGCAGACAACGCGCTTGAATTTTAGATGAACACGTGAGGCTGGCCAGGGCCTGGGACGGCTTTTCTGGCAAAGAAATGCCTGTCGGCCATCTGGTATTGGGGGCATGCGAGGGCCATGACGTGAGCGGAAACCATCTGTGTTACACCAGACGGAAAGGCAAACATTTCCAAGGCCAAAGCCTGGCATGCGACGTTCAGGCTTTTGGCTTTGGGATGGTTTGGGTTAAGTGTTTCTTATTGCTCTCCAAACCTGTAAGACAGAAAGCTGGGCTGCTAGACTGGGCCGCTGTACGGCCGGTGCTGGTCGCTCAAACTGGCGAAGGAGAGGAGTAGGATGGGTCTCTGGTTGGAGCTGGTGGTACTCGGTCGACCGGTGTGAAGCTGAACGGAGGCTGATCCCTGATCATGACTTGAGAGGACATGGGAAGCTGAGGATCGCTTGGTGGTGGCGGAGGGAGGAGGAGGCGGAGACAGAGGGGTGTGACAGTGGTGGAGGCTCGGGTCGTGTGGGCCTTTTTTGGCCAAGTGTTCCCTCCATTTCAACTCATGCTATTCGCTGCATGTGACTAAGACATGTTGGTGGTGGTTAACCACTAAGGTTCTTGCCTCTACTTAAGCGTTTTCGGCAAAAGGCGCATATGGACATCGTGGGTGCAATCAAGGGCTTGCTCAAAGAAGGCCCAGGCTTGAGAGGTCCTGGTCCTTTTTGACGGCGATTAGCGCGGAGCGGGGTTAGCGCTGACCGTGGCTGGCGGAATTATATCAGCGGACTTCTGAGGCGGACCGCCCTCTCCCTTTTTGTGGTGGGACCCGTATATTGACACTACCCCATCGTGTTCATCCTCGTCCACTGATGAAGCACTCGCAAGCAAATTCTGCGGAAAAAAAGAACCCAGGATGGATCCGCATGTCGTCATATCATCATCATCAACACAGGTGACTTGGTCGTCCTCGACATTCTGCATCAGATGTGCGGGCTACAAAGCAAGGTGCACTGCAAGGCGTTGCCGACCGCCCGGGATTTTTTGCCGATTGACTCGCTTCCTTCAACCTCTCTGATGGGCTTTCAGTAACTGGGCGTCACAGAGCAGACTAAATCATCCTCTTGTATCTATTTAACAAGTCTTTGACCCCAACCCGCATTTTGTCATCAAAGAGGTCTTCAGCATCTGGATTTATCCACAGTGGTGGTACACAAAGTTGACATTTGGGCTGCTTCATGTTGGACGGATGCTGATGATGCTGTTGACGGGGGGGACATTGTGGCCGTGACTGGAGACGTGGAGGTAAGACTGCTAGATGAAGTGGTTGCATTAACCACTGAAGGACAGATTGCGACGATGTTCGTTTACTTCGATTCACTGGGCCCTGACCCAGCGATGACAGGCCTGGACGGTCCTGCAACTGACGATCCGCCTGGCATGCGTGTTGTCGCCAGCATGGAAGGAGCACTTCTCTCGTACTCTACCTCCATGTGCTCCCCCCTCTTTGCTCGTCTTACACCTGCATTTCGCTCCATGTTCAGAAATATAACAAATTTGAGAAGTATGGAATAGTTTTGAAAGTCTCTTATTTAAAGGTTAAAAAGACGGCAAATGACAGCTATTTTCAAAAAAAAAAAATCCTCTAATCAAAACAAAATTGCTGGATTCAATTTAACTGGCATGGGTCTATCAACAAATCTGGACTGGGGCAAAAGTCCAAAAAACACGTATTTGTTATCTTCTTGGTATAATAAACGGTATTTTGCACCTTTCATTTCACTTGTGGTGATTATAGAATGCTGTTTTAGATTTACGTAGATACTGCGTCAATGAACAGTGCTGGGTGCCGCAATAGTCAAAATAAAACACGTAAACTCGGTATGTTTGACTATAAATAAAAACTGTATTTTTTGCACCTTTCAATTCACCTGTGGTCGGAATATAGAATTGCTACTTTTCAAGGATGTTTCGTAGATGCTGCGTCAATGAACAGTGATGAGTGCGCCCAAAAGTCAAAAAACAGTAACTGTTATGTTTTGATATTATAAACTGTTTTTTTGCATCCTTTCAATTCACCTGTGGTGAATATAGAATTGCTTTGTTTTAAGATTTACGTAGACTGCTGCGTCCAATGATCAGTGCTGGGTGCGCAAAAAGTAAAAAAAACACGGTAACTGTTATGTTTTTGATATAATAAACTGTATTTATTGCACCTTTCACATTCACCTTTGGTGAATTCAGAATTGCTGGTTTTAAGATTTACGTAGATTGCTGCGTCAATGAACTGTGACTGGGTGCGCAAAAGTTCAAAAAAACACGTTAACTGTTATGTTTTGATTAATAAACTGTATTTTTTGCACCTTTCAATTCACTGTGGTGAATTTAGAATTGATGTTTTAAGATTTAAGGTAGATGCTGCGTCAATGACAGTGCTGAGTGCGCAAAAGTTCAAAAAACACGTAACTGTTATGTTTTGATATTAATAAAAGGTATTTTTTTGCACCTTTCAATTCACCTGTGGTGAATATAGAATTGCTGTTTTATAGATTTACGTAGATGCTGCGTCAATGAACAGGTGCTGGGTGGCAAAAGTTCACAAAAAACACGTAAAACTGTGTTGTTTTGTATGATACCACGGTATTTTTGGCAACAAACAACCTGTGCTGACTACAAGATTGTGGTTTGTAATTTAAGTGAAGGTGGATATATCAACAGTCAACAGGTGTAATGGGTAAATTGAACAACTATCTGAAATGTATTGATTAATAAAGTGGAGTTTAGCAGCTAACAAAGTGACATGCAGTTACTATAAATGATGTTATCCAATATAAGTTTCAGGCTGCCCAATATCCAGGAAATATTTTCAATAGCAAAAATGTTAATAATAAAGATATTCCACTTACAATGTCACACTACGACTTGGTGAAAACTTTATCCAGTGTTCTTTAAAGATAGAGCATGTCTGTGTTTCGCCCGCGGGCCCCCGCCCCCCCCCGCTCCACACTCCCCACCCCCCCCCCCTCCCCCACCCCGCACCCACGCTCGTGAATTACAGTGGTAGATTCTGCTTAAAATTCTCTAGCTATCTACATAAAAATGTTCAAATCCCTAATTTTAACTTAAATTGGGAAGGATCACAGCTAATAGTTGAGGTTTCTCAGTGCTGAAATAGACTTAATTTCGCTGAGCTGTTTGGCACACGGCAGAACGCACTCCCCATCTAACACCCCCCCCCTTATTTAAATCAGGTATCCCCTCATTCTGTCTCACAGCATCTGATAGAGCTACCCGAGAGATGCACCTGATGAGACACCTGTGAGAATTTCAAGCGCCTAAATCGACTATGTTCTATGTAAAACGAGTGGTCATGAGATTTTTCCAGCCATCGCAACCATACACATCCCAGTCATGACGTTCGCCATAGATAGATATAGATAGTAGACCTGCTCTTATCTGTAATTGATTTGACTGGCCGCCAAAATTACAGGAAGCGCCGAAATGGCGCGATCTTAATAGATGATGCACAGATTTTAACTTAAATATCGCAAAGATCTGGAAAAATGCTGACTTCACACGAATGTTACATATGGTGTAAATATCACTCACTCCTTGTGCACCACCGAGATCTCGTGTGTGCTTCGTCTCACTTTGTGCAGCATACTTCCTCTAAATCGTCATCAACACTAGTCTAGACATGAGTAACACAGAACTTGATGAAGCTCTCACTACATCCACATAGTCCTCTTTCGCATACTAGCGTGTCTCGTGTCACATGTCTCAGTCACTCGTTGTGTGTCCCTCCACACTCCGTCTAGATGTGTCCCTTCTGTGCACCCAATGTGCTCTAACTGCCCCAGTATCCATCAACACATAGTTTTCGCACACTTATACATCTCACTTACTGATACTCACGTTATAGATATCACTAACTTGTGTCCACCCCTCAATCTCGGTGATGTCTATGTTATACTCTTATTGATCCTAAGGTGGTGTTCGACATGTGTGTCCTATACCCACTAGTGTTCCCTCCCATCATACTTCTCTATACTTCCTTCCCATATATATCTTGTGTTGTTTCAAGATTCTAGCTACGCTATACTGCTAGTGAATTGATGTCAAAATGTACTCATACATATTGTATAGCTAGGAACTAGGTATTAGCATTACCTCCACGAGATAGAGAATCTGATCAGTGTGTGTTGTTATCTCCCATCACATGCTCCTGCTGTATGTAGTAGAGAATGCAAGAGGTGATGACTTAGCCTTTGGAATCCTTGACCAGAAGAAGACTCAACTATCCCTATTCCTGGCATGTTATGGGCACCGAGACTAGACTGTGTGTGCTTACAAGTTCGTGTCGCAGCAATAAGTTCTTCTCCTACTCGCGCTCGATTCAAAACAAAGATGTAGCTCGATACTAGCCAAGTGTAAGATCAGCCCTACTCACGGATATAGATCTAATGAAGCTCCTCAGGATTACAAGCCCGATCACAGTGTGTCACGCACGCCCCACCGTAAAAGACATAATACTTCCCCCCTCACACCTAAATCATCACGGTGTATCGCATACGTCGATAGAACCATCTCATTAGGCTGTCTGAGGTCCTTATACAAATCCGATATGTTGGTCCAGGCCGCCTGGATATGTTAAGTAGTCACCTCACTAGCTCTCCGCTGTAGTGTGTTTGTGGCCTAAGGAACGGCTATGTGTCCTCAAGAGTTACATGGATTACCTGTCAATCGCTACACCCCTCAGCTCTCGCTCCACATTTACCATTCCACCCTTCCCCCCAAACCAACCTACCTTCTACTTCTCCATTCCCCTCACCAATTCCCAACATCCCAATCACAAAAACATTTCCCCCAACAACCCACATAACCCCCCACCCCTAACACATTATCTTCCCCATACCCCCCCATACTCACCACCTCCAAAAAATAATCTACACCCCACCTTTCTAACAAACCAAAAACTCTCAACTCACATAATTATACATCAAATTTTTGTTATTCACTCAGTTATGTGTGTGTGAGTAAGTATGTCTCGAACTCTTAGTTTCTCCTCCCAAGACAGCCGTATACATTCACAAGTATCAGTCTGATGACAGAACACATCAACACGGCCACTTATATCATTAAGAAATATAGATAGAATAAGTGTCTCATAGAACTAGTTGTGGTATATGTGTCGGCGCCACATTCACAAAACATCTGGCTGATCTAAAGTAATTATACAACACTCACTACAAGCAAAACCCTGCCATAGTCCCCACAAACAAATGAGTAGACGAGCCTCTCTCACAATAAAATATATACACTAATTCGGCTCTGTTGTGAAACTGTATAATCATCCTCGTTGCTTCTTGCGTCAGTCAGAGAGATGTGTCTAAATCTTGCTTCCGACTGAGCGACGCATGACATCACCACACACACCATGCCCCCAATAGGAGTACCTACTACACAATCTTGACCCTCGCTCCCTACATGTAATCGCGTGAAATACCCATCTTGATACCTGTGTATACCACATAGAGGCACCTGGCAGCTCAGTAACTCATCGCAGGCAGTCTTCATCTGAGTCGATCAAAGTAAAAATTATGCTGTAATAAAAATTTCCACCGAACGCTGAAGAAAAGAACTACACACCATCACTCATCTTGAAGCTCTTGTACTACCAGCAATGTGTAGATACGATATAAGACTCAGTTCATCACTATGCTCATCAATTATCTCTAATGCACCTTGTCTATGGAGTGTGATACATGTTAGTCGTGTATGTGTGTGGAAGAGATGTGACATCAGCAGATGTCCCAGCCAATTACTGGTGCCATAGACAACACTATATAAATAGCATATATAAGTTATGTCAACGCATACAATAACTGATGATAGATACACAATCTAACCCCTCTCATTGTTCGCGTCGATATATCCTGTGTGGACTCCTCTATCACCAGGCCGATGCTTGTGTTCTACAGATGGGAAACGAATAATGCTACCCATCACCCCCTCACTCTGAGTCCAGCAGCTGAACTGAAGACCTTCGCACTCAATACCCACCCATAGATGTGTGTAGACTCCTCTTTATCCTCACAGAGCTCTTATTATCTGAGGACCTGTCCGTATCTCTGATGAAGAGCGATACCAACACCACTGTAGATCCTTTATGATCAGTTAGGCCTATAACGCAAGGCTACTTGTCGCACCCCCGTGTTCAAATGTGCGAGTGTGTCTGTCTATTAAATACAGAACTACACGAGTTGTCTCATAACTACGGAATATATGCATGTGTACACTCAATGTGCCACCATTAGTCAATCTCTGACTCAACTCATATACATGCAGTCTCATCCTAAGAGATCCCTGTCATCGTATCAATAAGTGTGCGATGATTTCCCGAAGGATATCTCGACCCCCTGACATATGGTCTTACACGATATCGCTCAGAGATTAGACCTACACATCGCTACACTATATATGCCCACATAACAAAACAAAACCATATAAAACGAAGCTATTGTGGGTATAGTCTGTAGCCTCTAACCTGCTAGTCTCATATCTTCACACCTTAACACTCAGAAGAAATGATTCGCGAGTCCTGACTCTAATCTCGGTTATGCCCTTGACACGCGACAGAAAACTTAGTATAACCATATCTGTCTGACCGTCTAATCGTATAAGCCACCTCTCACCCCTCAGATTGTGTGTACAGCTGAATCCTGTGCGCTAGTTGCGTTGCAATCGATAGCGTTTTATCTGTATCTGTAGTAGTGTTACTACTACATATAGGATACTCATAAGTTCAAGCGCTGGTAGACGCTGTGTGCCTGTGCATGCGATCGCTAGTACGCTCACTAAGTGAGTCTGTGTCGTCTGCGCCACAGTTGATCTTGCACACCTCCCGGCATATGAGTGACGGCAGATATACATCCTGTACACACACGCAAATGATGCCGAGCTCACGTCAGACACCCACCTGCCCGCGGCATGTGTGACATGATATGATATTGTGAAGTTGTACACCCAAAGAGCCGTTGACGATGTAGAGACTGACCAGGGCACACCGAGGGCGCAAGAGACGGCAGATATATAAGATAAGCGTGCAAAGTCTAAGAGACTACACACCTATCTACAGTACTGTCATGACTTCAAGTGTGTGTGCATCCTATATACCTATACAAAGTCCAATGAGAGTGATGCACTGCTCGACAGACCTGAGTTTGGCCTCCAGGAAAGACCGAGTGATAGATAAGTCATCACTAGTGAGAAGAGAATTATTGTCTCCACGCGTGTGGTGATACACAGTATAAATGTGGTGTGCATAGAGGAGCCCGTCTGTGTTATACTATGTGCTAGCAGCATGCCATTGATACATCTCGATCTGGGTTTGTATAGAAATATTGTTGTTGAGACGTTAATCAGATGCACATAATTGAAACTCTTCTCAACTAGTGTAATTGTCTTGTAGATAGATATATCCGAGGCCTGAGCCGTCCCTAGAATACTGGTGTGTCTCACACAACTATATATAATAGATCACATATGCAAGACCGTGAGAGTATATCTAACGAAGTTATCATCCTGTTGATAGTCAAGACTTTACAGACCATGTGTGACGCGCGTAGCCACGTGCAGGAGAGAACTCACACAACACTGCGCGCGCACTCGACAGAATCACCTAATCTCTATTTAATGTTTCACCCCCTGCCTTCATAAATTGTGCCCAGCGCTCGCGAGTCGCCAGTCCATCCTAGAGAGACTATATGATGTTTATATCGTTCGACTCACAATGAAGTGTCCCCATATCCCACGCGCCGTGTGGGTATCTTGATTGTGGCATTTATGTTTTCTCCCTTCACGTCGTTTTTTGCTGGTGAGTAAAGGCGTACTTCTTTTAGGACGTTGGACGTTCATAACTCCTCACAATTTCTCAGGCATGGTCAGGGACACCATCTGACGTAGAATCAGATTGTATCAGCATCCGTGAGTTAAAATTTAAACCTTGCTCCAAACTTGCCACTGTGATTTCTTTAAAATAGAGCGGGGGAAAAATAAGCATGATTTTTCAGAAATTATTACACTGAATCTGTTTTTGTAATACGTAAGTCACGTATATACTTTTGTCTGTTTGGTTTATACAATAGTGTTCTCTTAAGTAGCAAGATTTTTTCTGATACATGCATCCAATGGATTACATAATTGCATGTTTGGAAGCTCACTTAATAGCAGTCTGTGTAAACAGCAATTTTCACGTATCTTATTAGATTGGATTCCTTCATATGTAACTATCAAAACAAATTATTTTAGAGAACAATCGGATAGAATCGTTCCAAATCTTTTGTAAACTGTTCCTTAAACAACATTGTAGGGAAATTTACGTGGTATCAGGCCCTGGGAAATCATTTCCTTGGAAATATATTTTTTATTCTGATGGGAGTGGATAAATCCCACCACAGTTTTGGTTTCCTTTAACCATTATTTTTCTAATTTGGCCATGAGTAACTGTATGTCCACTGAACCCTGTATGTCCTGGGCCGCATCATGAAAATAGGTGTCATCTGGTTTTGTCGATCCATAAATTCCTCCATAGACTTTAAGCAAAGGATCTCTGGTTGTATATCCACATTGGGATCCGGAACAGCTTCATTTTGATGCGGTATCCCACTGATCTGCTCCATGGGAAATCGGCAATGCAAATCAAGTTTGTTTGTGAGTCCAGATGGGAGAGCTCGGTGGTTTCAGAGTGGTCAAAAGCAGGGACAAGAGTCCAGCTCACCACTCGTCAATGAAGGAGATGGGACACATAGATGCCAGTGTTGTTCAAAAATTGTGATATCTAGTTGTGTTACGTCATGTGCTAACCAATATGAACATATAACCCGGCAGTATATCAATTGTTACACTGCCATCTTATTTATGTCATAAGTGTTCCATTTGTTCTTTACAGTATATTGGACTGTACTTCACAAACGCTAAGAAACGTATGTAAACACTTATCGGATATACCGCAATGCAAGCTCCAGAAACGTATCGGCAGCTACCTCTCAAATCGCCAGGTAACATGCTGGGGATGTTTCCAGACTTTACGTTCAAGGATTGGAAAGGGTGGTATCTTCCTCTCGTGGCTCGGGTGATATGCGTCGGAGCTACTGAATGGGAGGCATTCTGGATTTTTTTTGTGCAACTAAGATTTTACCCACAAGGTTTTACAATCAATACGACTGAATTAATTTATCTTATTAGTTTATTTTATCTGTAAATTTGGATATCATATGTTGTTATACGTTTTTTTTTTTTTGGCATACGTTTGCGTTACTATTTCCTCTATGACATCATGAATTGCTCACCTGTCTTTAGTAAATTATAAATACCCTATGTGTTCTTTAGAGAAATGTGCCTATGAAGAAGGGCTGTTGCACAGCCTTGAAACACGTAAGGCGGGTTTTCCTTTTTTTGTCCTTTTTTTTTGCTCCATGTTTGGCTTTTAATTTTGGCATAATAAACATTTGTATTTTTGGAAAAGCTGGACCTTATCTCTCTTTTTTATATGTAATACAGGGTGTGTATTTATTTATACAGATATTTCATCAAACAGCTTTCTGTACCTTTTAAAAACAAACAGTATGTCAGACAGAGAGGTGGCAGGCTCTTGACCAGGCGAGTTGCAGAGGCACAAACATTCAGGCCCAGGTCACCAGCACAGCCAAGAGGGACGTTGCAGCAGGGGTCACTCGGTGAGGCCTCAACTGCCGCAATGTCAATCTAGCGGCCGTTGCTGCTGTGTTGTTAAGCAACCAAATTGTCTTGAATTGGTTGACTAGGTCATCCACTTCCTCCCAGATGATATCTGACAACCCCTTGCAAGAGTCGGTGGGGATCGTCAGACACCATACCTTAGTTGGCATGGCCCGGAGCGGGGTCAGCGGCACCTCACCTGTCCTCAACCCGCGCTCTGTCCCATCGGGTTCCTCTCAGTCCAAAGATCTACCTATGTGGTCTTGGCTCCAGCGCCTCTATATAGCGAGGATGAACAATTTGAGGAGGGAAGTCAGCAGCTACTTGGCAGCGAGAGAAAGAAATGGGGCCAATATAACATGCTTCAGTGCAGTATGCGGCCAAAAAAGTATAGATGTTGAGAGGGCATGGGAGAGGGTCATGTTGTGAAGGGTCATCCTCTGCATACCAAGACCGGTGATGAGGACAGCAGTGACGATGAAACATAAAATAGTGATGATGCGCCGGATCGCACTTGGGAGCGGGTGAGGGCAAGGGCTTCATCATCGTGCCGGAGAAGAGGGGTCAGCTTGGTGTCAGGCAGGCGCGCTGCCAGCAAGTGGGTTGTGTGTGCTTCGCAGGTCTCCATGAAAAGTAGCGGCACAGGGGCTCAGTGAGCAAGCGGAATTCAGTTAAGTCACTCAGTGCGGAGCGTTGGCCGGTTTCAAAATCCGATCTACTCGGCGGATGTGTGGCCAGTCATGCTAAAGACACCGGAGGTGCCGAATATGGTATATGTAGAATCGTAGGCAGAAAGGGAAGCGTGGCCAGGGAGCTAACGTTGGCACCACGGCCATGTGTCACTCACATGCAGCGTCCACATCCGGTGGCGCTGGAGAAACGTGGCTCAAGATGTGGTGTCCATCTGCCGCGCCCAGCAACAACTGCAGCAGCGCCAGTGGCACGCATGCATTGCAGCCAGTCAAGGCGTCCACCACCTCTGCAGAAGGGGAGCTGTTTCTCTTTGACATCATCTTAATATCCCCCGGTCCAGATGCTCCTGCCTCCTCGCTACTGTGGCGCCAGCAGTCGTTCTTGCAAGCGATTGCAAGAGGACAACAGTAGGAGTCCATCCATCTAAGGTGCCAGAAGGGGGGGGGGCCTGACAGTGCTCCTGTCCAAGTTTGTTGGTGCTGCAGTCCCTCCCTTTCAAATGTGGATTCTGCAACCGTTCAGAGTAAACTAATCGGGCTTGTTGCGAGCCGAGGATGGAGGAGTTCCAAGCCATAATTTATTTTCCAAAAAGGCTTACCAGCAGCTTATAATATGTAGAACAGGAGGTGGGGCCAGTCATTGAGTTATCGGTTTCTGTCAAGTGTGCACGGCAGCACGGACGTATGGAGCATGTAACTATGGTCAGGGCCAGAACTTACATGTCCTTTTCGGCCCACTGGCGTGAATGTGCTCTTACTGCCCAGGCACCCAACAACTTGGGACAGAAGACGCGCTTTATCCTCCCGTTGTCAAACGCGGCTCCTGCGCCAATGTCCGCCTCACTCCTCCTCCTCCACCACCACCATTCTCAGCCTCCACAAGTACATGCTCAATCATACTCATGTGTACGGGCACAGTGGTGCTCACCAGTTCTACACCTGCTGTGCCTCAGCGCGAACGAAGTCGCACACAGGGGAGGAACTGCTCCGGTCATGCAGCAAAGAAATCGATGTGAGGCTTTCTCCGCGCCAACTGCAAATTGGAACCCATGGTGTCGGACAATGGATAATTAACATGGTGTTGCGCTGACACCGAGGAGGGATGTCATGCGGCTGCTATGGCGCACGTGTTACAATTGGTGTGAAAGGTTCCTGAAGTCTTCCACCGATCTATCAGAAGATTCTGAAAAATGGCCTAGGAGACGTGCATGCACTTCATCCATTCCTACAAGCCAGGAGAACACCCTCCTCGAGTTGCAGTGGCAGAACGGCCCTCCCCCAACACACTATGATATGCAATGTTTCAACCGTTGAAATTCCAGCCTGCACATGTTGGACCGACTGTATGAACAGAGAAAGGCCATTAACGATTTTTTTGTTAGATCAGTCGGAACAGGAGTACTCCATTGTGTAACTATTGAAGTCAGAGCCAGGTTAGTGGCAGCTACATGCGTGACACCGCGTTTGTTTAGGCCATTCGAGCGGAGGCCACGTTAATTGGTCAGTCGCCAGGGACTACGGGATGAATAACGTCATTCCACTGCTTCATTTCTGGAAACAGGATGCTGAAAAATCTGTCTGGGCAGGGGACTGGAGGACGTGGAGGACTACATCTCGCGGGCCAACATGAGTCCGGTGGGGACTGAAATGGAGGAGGAGGAGGAGGAAATTGGAGCAGAAGCATTGTCTGGTGAATAAGTGGATTTTCTACCAGGTTGACAAGAGAGGAGGAGCAGGAGCAGCTGGAAGGAGGTAGATGGAGATGAGGAAGTCGAGGCAGATGACCCCAAGCACTGGTGGCAGTATACAGTGGAGATGGAGGAAGGGAGCACCTGAGGAGTAACTGTGCAATGGCCCGAAGCATGCTGATTTTTGCCTGGCTAGTGGACAGCCGAATAATCAGCATCCGGCTGAGGGATGACTTTTCTGGATCTCCACCCTATTGGACCCCCCCTCGCTACGGTTCCAAAATGGGAGCCTTTTTCCCAGATATTGAGAGTGAGGGCAAACTCAAATTCTATAGGGAAATCCTCCGTAGTCAGTTGGCGCTGCCTATGTGCGGATCGTCTCTACTGACATGTCTGACCGGGGGGTTCTTCAAGCACTCACGTACTACTGCTGCGGCTGGGGATGGGGGGGTAGTTTGGGGGGGTCGGAGCAGTAACAGCTCAATCAGCAGCACTAAGTCTGGACGTCTCATGTGAGCAGTTCCTTCACACGTAGTGAGGCGTGCAATTGCCAGCAGCAGCAGGACCCTGGAGCAGACCCTGAACCAACAGGTGGTGGCCTACTTGGACAGCACTTGCCACCCCAGTTAGGAAGATCCCGCTGGACTTACTGGGCAGCCAAAACTGGATGTGTGCCTGCAAACTTGCCGAGTTTGTAGTGGAGAAGCTGTCTCTGCTCCGGCCAGTAGTGTGGCATCAGAGGCGGCGTGTTCAGTGCGGGCGGGGCCATCGTTTACTCCAAGGTAGAACTCGCTTGTCCATGGAAATGGGTAGAACGACTGACACTTTGTCAAGATGATATCAGGCGTGGATCGGCCAGGATTTCCCACACACCATTGCCTTAGGTCAGCTACATCAGCCATGACGCCTCACCCAAACTGTGAGAAAACATGAGTCTGGGTTCAAACTTACCTGACCTCAGCCCACTATTCTGATGCCGCCACCGCCTGATGCCCAATCTGTGACAGTTTCTCCATCTTCCACCAACCATCTTTACCAGGGATGGTTTGCCACCATCTCCACACTCTGTCATTGTGCCACTGTCTGCGACATGCTGCAGCTGTGGCTGCTGCGTGACTCCACACTGTGTCTTTGTATTGCAAACTCTCTGACCTCATGCTTTTGCTCCTGCCGCCGTCACTCGGACCTCTCTGTCATTTGTGACACTCTGTGGCCCTACCTCATGTTTTTGCCACCTTCAGAATGTCATTGTGCCACTGTCTGAATTCATTGATGCTGCCGCCGTCACCTCCTCTCTCTGTCATTGTGCACTCTGTGGCCTTACTCCTGTTTTTTGCCACCTCTAGAATTGATTGTGCCACTGTCTGACCCTCATGCTGCTGCTGTCCGTTTTTTTTTGGGGGGCCCTCCCACTCTCTGTCATCTTGTGGAACCTCTGTGGCTACTCCAGTTTTTGCCACCTCCAGAATGTCATTGTGCCACTGTTCTGACCTCATGCTTGTGCTGTGGCAACTTTTGCCGTGACCTAGACACTGTGTCATTGTGCAAACTCTGTGGCTATTCCTATTTTTGCACTCCAGAATGTGATTGTGCCACTGTCTGACCTTATGATGTGCTGCAGTGAGCCCCACTCTCTGGTCATTGTGGCACTCTGTGGCCTACGCCTGTTTTTGCCACCTCAGAATGTGATGTGCAAACTGTCTGACCTCATGCTGCTGCTTCCGTGACCTCCACTCTCTGTCATTGTGCACTCTTGGCCTACTCCAGTTTTTGCCACCTCCAGATGTCATTGTGACCCAGTCTGACCTCATGATGCTGCTGTGGCTACTGCCGGTGACCTTGAACACTGTGTCATTGTGTCAACTCTGTGGCCTATTCCTATTTTTGCCACTCCAGAATGTTGATGTGTGCCACTGTCTGACCTTATTGCTGCTGCTGCCGTGACTCCACTCTCTGTCATTGTGGCACTCATGTGGCCCTACTTCATGTTTTTGCCACCTCCAGAATGTGATTGTGCAAACTGTCTGACCTCATGCTGTGCTTCCGTACCTCCACTCTCTGTCATTTTCACACTCTTTATGGCTACTCAGTTTTTGCCACCTCCAGAAATGTCATTGTGCAACTGTCTGAACCTCATTGCTGCTGCGGTGGCTGCTGCCGTGACCTCCACACTGTGTGATTGGCCACTCTCTGACCTCATGTTGTTGCTTCCTGCCGATTCACCTCCACACTCTCTGTCATTGTGCCACTTCTGTGCCTACCTCAGTTTTTGACCACCTCCAGAAAGTCATTTGCCACTGTTGACCTCATGCTGCTGCCGCGGTCACCCTCCACTCTCTGTCAATTGTGCCACTTTGTGGCCTATCCTGTTTTTGCCACTTCAGAATTTCATTGTGCCACTGTCTAGACCTCATGCTGCTGCTGTTGTGGCTGCTGCCGGGTCATAGACAATTTGTCATTGTGCCACTCTGTGGCCTATTCCTGTTTTTGCCACACTCCAGAATTGCTCATTGTGCCACGTGTCTGACCTCATGATGCTGAGCAGTCAACCTCCACTCTCTGTCATTGTGCCACTCTGTGGCCTACTCCTGTTTCTTTGCCACCTTCAGAATGTATTGTGCCACTGTTGACCTCATGCTGATGCTGTGGCTGCTACGTGACATAGGACACTGTGTCATTGTTCCACTTGTGGCCTATTCCTGTTTTTGCCACCTCCAGAATGTCTTTTTGCCACTGTCTGACTCATGCTGCTTGCGGCCGTCACTCACCTAGCTGTCATTGTGCACTCTGTGGCTACTCCTGTTTTTTTCCACCTTCCAGAAAGGTCATTGTGCCACTGTCTGTACTCATGCTGCTGCTGCTGTTCGATTCGCTGTCAACTCCACACTGAATGTCAATTGTACCACCTCACGTGGCCTATTCCTGTTTTTTGCCACCTCCCGTTTGTCATTGTGCAATGTCTGACCTCATGCTGCTGCTGTGGCATGCTGCGTGACCTCCAACATGTGTGATTGTGCCACTCTCTGACATCATGTTGTTGCTCCTGCCGCCGTCACCCCACTCTCTGTCATTTGTGCCATCTGTGGCCTACTACAGTTTTTGCCACCTCCAGAAATGTTCATTGTGCACATGTCTGACCTCATGACTGCTGCTGCGGTCACATCCACTCTCTGTCATTGTGCCACTTTGTGGCCTTTCCTGTTTTTGACACTTCCAGAATGTCATGTGCCACTGTCTGACCTCATGCTGACTGCTGTGGCTCGCTGCCATGACCAGACAATTTGTCATTGTTGCCACTCTGTGGCCCTATTCCGTTTTTGCCCACCTCCTGAATGCTCATTGTGCCACTGGTCTTGACCTCATGCTGCTGACGCTGTCACTCCAACTCTCTGCTCATTGTGCCACTCTGTGGCCTACTCTATTTTTGCAGGCCTCAGAATGTCATTGTGCACTGTCTGTCCTCATTGCTGATGTCTGTGGCTACGCGTGACCTAGGACCACTGTGTCATTGTGCCACTCTGTGGCCTATTCCTGTTTTTACCCACCTCCAGAATGTCAAGTGTGCCAACTGTCTGACCTCACTGCTGCTTCGCCAGTTCACCTCCCACTTCTGTCACGTGTGCCAACTCTGTTGGCCTACTCCTGTTTTTGCACCTCCAGAATATATTGTGCCACTGTCTGACCTCATGCTTGCTGCTGTGCTGCTACCGTGACCTTGACACTGTGTCATTGTTCCCACTTGTGGCCTATGTCCTGGTTTTTGCCACCTCAAGAATGTCATTGTGCCACTGTCTGACCTCATGCTGCTGCTGCAGTCACCTCCACTCTCTGTCATTGTGCCACTCTGTGGCCTACTCCTATTTTTGCCACCTCCAGAATGTCATTGTGCCACTGTCTGACCTCATGCTGCTGCTGCTGTTGATGCTGTCAACTCCACACTGTGTCATTGTACCACTCTGTGGCCTATTCCTGTTTTTGCCACCTCCAGAATGTCATTGTGCCACTGTCTGACCTCATGCTGCTGTGGCTGCCCCCGTCACCTCCACACTCTGTCACTAATGTTGCCACCTGAGCTCTCAGCTTGTTTTTTTCCAGCATTCGCTGGCATGTCTTTATCAGGCAACATTCCCGCTTCAGTTTTTTGGTCAGTTTTGCCCTCTTAAGTGCCCAGGGAATTTTTTTAGTGAAGCGATTCTAAGAGCGGCGGCAGTCATGTGCGTGTCATACTAAAACACAACATTGTATGAAGACCAAACCAAGCTCCCTCTGCATATTTAAGCATGGCACAACGTTCTACAGCACCCTGCAGGCTCTGTGCAGCCTGGAAATAGGAGTTTTTTAACGTGATTCGCCCCGAAGTAATTCGGAACAAAGTTATTTTTGTCGGGAAATTCGGCGAAGTGAACGAACCGAATTTTGAGAAATTCGCCCATCTCTACCGGTGAGCTGCCGCCCATGCCCCGCCCCGTACACACGACGTAATTGCGGGCGAATTCCGGCCCGCAATTATGGCGTGTGTAAGCCGTGTGAACCGGGCCTTTAAGTACGGATCGCTTTGGGTTTGAGAAGGCTCTTTGTTGCAATAGTCTGGTACTTTAAGGATTTTGTTGTGTGTGATGCTTTGTAGCTTGAGTTGTGTGAACTGCTTAAGTGTACATCTATAGGATCAGTGACCGAGTTTTGCAGTTGAGTTTCTAGAACTAAAGGAAGTGTACTTTAAAGTTATTAAGGTCATCAGAAAGAGAAGGAATACAAAGAACAAGTCTAGTTTGTGGTTTATGATTACTGTGATTTAAATATGCAAATCGTGAAGTTGTGTGTGGCGATGTATATGTCCTGTCATTTGGCTGACAGATGGGTACAGTACCCCCCTTCTGTTATGCTATTTGAACAGCCATGTGCTTTTTCCATACTCCAATGTTGAGCTATGTTGCCCTTTGTATTTAAGAAAATGTGTATGTAAAGGTTTCTCTTTATAGGATTAAGTGTGATACTTATCATTTTAGCGCTCTTAAATATGCCTACAAGGACTCTAACGTATCTGAGCTACAGGTATTCTTGTCACGGGTCTATTTGCCAAGGACTTTACCCTTCTTCAAGAGCTGCAAGGACATTACCCTTTTGCCATCCCATGGTTTTTTAGGGGTTTTGCCACCATTTCCCAAAACCATGGACAATTTCGATGCAACATTTGGGATATTTTTTCCCATGAATAAGGGTGTTATTAATGTGACTGATATAATAACTTTGATTGCACTACTCATATATTTATAACTAGTGATGAGTGATTTTGTCAACTATCGTTATCGACTCGATAGTCGATGTCGGCAATTATCATGACAATTTCCGATAGTCGATAACAGATTATCGCCGTTGACCATTAAAGTCTATGGGAGAGGAACAACACCTTCATTCTTACACCCAAACAGGGCTGGAGAAGCTGGAATTAACATCCACAACAGGAAACTGGATACGTGCTACATCTTAGGCAAGACAATTAGGCAACAAGAGTCACAGAAAAAAAGTCACACACTATTCACTATCCCTGTCTTGTACCACACCATGACCCTTAAACCTTCATGACCCACAAATTAAAAAGTGCCAGAAGGCAGTATTATTTGAACCATCATTTTAGTTGAACTGGACATTGACTTTACCTGTCCTGGACCGCAGCATGACCCTTAAACCTGTCTGACCCATAGATTAGAAAGTGCCGGAAAAAGGACTCTTTGAACCACCATTTTAGTTTAACTGGACATTGACTATGTTTGCCCTGGACCACAGCATGACCCTTAAACCTGTCTGAACCACAGATTAAAAAGCGCCGGAAAAAGGAGTCTTTGAACCACCATTTTAGTTGAACTGGACATTGACTATACATGTCCTGTACTGCAGCATGACCCTCAAACCTGCATGACCCACAGATTAAAAAGTGCCGGAAAAAGGAGTCTTTGAACCACCATTTTAGTTTAACTGGACATAGACTATCCCTGTCCTGGACCGCAGCATGACCCTTAAATCTACATGACCAACAGATTAAAAAGTGCCGGAAAAAGGAGTCTTTCAACCACCATTTTAGTTGAACTGGATATTGACTATACCTGTTCTGGATCGCAGCATGACCATTAAACCTGTCTGACCCATAGATTAAAAAGTGCTTGAAAAAGGAGTATTTGAACCGCCATTTTAGTTGAACTGGACATTGACTATGCCTGTCCTGGGCCACAGTATGACCATTAAACCTGTCTGACCCACAGATTAAAAAGTGCCGATAAAAGAAGTATTTCAACCACCATTTTAATTGAACTGGAAATTGACTATACCTGTTCTGGGCCACAGCATGAGCCCCAAACCTGCATGACCCACAGATTAAAAAGGAGTATTTGAACCACCATTTTAGTTGAACTGGACATTGACTACACCTGTCCTGAACCGCAGCATGACCCTCAAGCCTGCATGACCCACAGATTAAAAAGTGCTGGAAGAAAGTAGTTTTTGAAGCAGTATTTTAGTGAAAAGGACATTGACAGATCAGGTACCGATCACAACATGACAGATCACATTAACAATAATGATCCCACCTCACAAAACAAAATTAAATTGATAACATGGAATGTTGCGGGTCTAAACACGCCAATAAAAAGAAAAAAAGTGCTTACCCATTTGAGCAGATTCAAGCCTGATATTATGTTTCTCCAAGAAACACATTGGAAGAAGGGCAGGGAGGGGAGATTGAAGGCACCTTGGCTGGACTCCTGCCATTCGGCGGATTTCTCGTCAAAGGCGAGGGGGGTAGCCATCCTATTTAGAAAGGGCCTCCAATACATGGTAGAGGAAGAGATAAAGGATGTAGGAGGGAGGTTCCTTATTCTAAGAGTATCTATTGCAGGGATTTCCTATACTCTGGTGAACATATACGCCCCAAACCAACCTAACACAGCATATTTCCCTAGACTCAATTCAATATTGGCACAAAGAGGGGATACTAATATCATAATGGGGGGGGGATGTTTAACACCACTCTCTGCCCCGAGTTGGACAGATCTTCAGAACATCAATCAAGTGGTCAAGCCACGAGGGATCTGTTGCATTTGATAGAGACCAACTCCCTATGTGACCCCTGGAGGACATTAAATGCAGACTCCAGCGAGTATACATTACACTCCCAGGTCCATGAATACATTTCCAGGATCGACTTTTTTCTCACATCCATGTCACTATGGGAGAAGGTACAAGACTCATCCTTGCACGCTATAATGATTTCAGATCACTCCCCAGTTACGCTTGTACTTGCTCAGACCCCTTCTCAGTTGCCTCATAGGATCTGGCGTTATCCGGGATACTTATCCCAGTCTGCAGACTTCCGATCCTTCTTACAAACAAAATGGGAGGATTTTGTGGATGATAATTTGTCACACGTTGATAACGCTCCCCTGTTCTGGGCAACAGCGAAGGCGGTCCTCCGAGGCCATATCATCCAATATGTAGTACGAAGACGCAGGGAAGCCCACACCAAATTCAAAAAATTACATCAGACATTGCTCACTGCACAACAAGAACTGGCATCTAACCCATCGGTAGAGGGAAAACTCATATATAGAGAAGCAAAAGATACACTAGACTCTTTCATCCAAGGTCAGGCATGCTGGCTAACCAAGCTCACACAAAATAAATACTATCGTGGTGCCAACAAATCTAGCCAACTCCTGGCCAGACTAACAAAATCGCAAAAGTCACGCACACCAATTCTAGCCCTAAGGGATCCAACAACAAACACCCTATGTACTGATCATCGGGGGGGGTGGAGAAAGATTTTGTGAATTTTTTGAAGATCTCTACAGAGCAGCACCAACAGACATGGAACAGATTGATTCATTTTTGAATTCGGTCTCCCTTCCATGCCTGTCAGCAACCCAAAGAAACATGTTAGAGGATCCTATAACAGAGGAGGAGGTAAGAGGGGTCATCGCCTCTTCACCCACGGGGAAATCACCAGGACCAGACGGATTCGGAAACTAATTTTACAAATTGCTCTCCCCAGTGGTGACCCCGGTGCTGACCTCTCTTTATAATCACATTTATCAGGAGCAAGGCGAGATGGATAGATTACTGGAATCTCAAACTATCTTACTACAAAAACCTAACAAAGACCCACAACTGGTTCAAAATTATCGCCCCATAAGCCTGTTGAATTGTGATTATAAACTTCTCACAAAGATTGTAGCGAACAGGATCCAAACCTTCTTACCCTTGATAATGCATCCTTCCCAGAGGGGATTTGTACAGGGACGCCAATCAACGCAAAACATTAGAGCGGCGATTGCGGCTACGATTAAATCCCAGGATCATGGGGCTGATATGTCAATGCTCCTTAGCCTTGATGCAACTAAAGCTTTTGATACGGTGTCATGGCCATTCCTGTGGTCCACGCTGCGGAAGAGAGGGTTTGGATCAAAATTTTGTGGTTTTGTGAGCTACACACAAGAAAACACCTCCACCTCTCTGTTAATTAACGGGAAAATATCAGATCCAATTGATATATTTAGAGGAACCCGACAGGGTTGCCCACTATCTCAAATATTTAACTTGGCATTAGACCCCCTGTTGTATCGTCTTCACCCGGGGCATCATCAAAGGAAAGTTTTAGGGGTGCAGGAATCAGTTGAGATTGCAGCCTTCGCGGATGATGTTCTCCTTATCCTTCGCAAACCGCGAGAGACGTTACCACGAGTCCTGCGAATCCTGCAAGAGGTGGGGGATCTGTCGGGCTACCACATCAACCAAGAAAAAACCTCTGCCATGTTGTTGAAGGGCCCATCGAGGCCAGCCTGGTCTTCAGCTTATCCTTTTCAATGGTGTAGGACCGCAATGCCATACTTGGGAATCAATCTCACTAGGTCTCCCTCGCTTTTATACAAACATAACATCACCCCCTATATTCACTCCTTGGAAAGGAGAGTAACGGCCTGGAGGAAACTACCCTTATCATATGTAGGCAGGGGTAACCTACTTAAGACCGTAGAGTTTCCGAGACTGCTATACATCCTGCACTCACTCCCTACATATTTGAGGAGGAGAGATGAAAGGGAAATACACGCACTATACAGGGGCTTTGTGTGGAAGGGAGGGAGACCACGAATCCCACTGGTAATAATGCAACAACAGACATCAAACGGAGGAATAGGATTGCCTAACGTTGGGGCATATGGGACAGCGGCGCTCCTGCGGTTCGCGATAGATTGGATACTGGGTAGATCAGGGTTTACAGACCCCTCCCTGGATCAGTCTTTCTTGGGGAATCTTTCACTGATAAACTTATTGCACAGACCATACCACCTCATTCCGGAACCTATTAGGGCTAATCCACTATTGATTTCCACATGGAAGGCGTGGCAACACCTGAGAACCAAATTGAGACAACATCCCCAATTTTCTCTATTGAGTACCTTCTTGGCAAATCCAGATTTTCAGGCAGGATCCCCGCATAGAGAATTCTATCGGTGGAGCAGGGGGGGAATTACCTCAATACACCACATGATAAACATGAAAACAAGGAAGATTTTGTCTCTGGAAGAGCTCCGGAATAAATTTCCGGCTGTGGAAATTTCCATTTTCCCATACCTCTGTGCCCATAGTTATGCCCGTAAAGTGATCTCTGGGTCTCATCAGAAGAATGGGATTCAGCTCTTTGGGTAGTACTGTGGTAAGACACTCCCCTTAGGGGATTAACCTCTCGTCTATATAAACTAACACATACGCAATTAGACTTTTCTAAGACCTCAATGGCAATTACGAAATGGGAAGGGGATGACCCCAGCCTGGACCTGGCCACGTTAAAAAAGGCCCTCAATAATAGTAGAAAGTTTTAACCCTTCAGCAGATATTGGGAGATGACTCTCCAAATATATCATAGAGCATATAAAACTCCAAAAAGGGGATATAGAATGGGGATTTATCCAGACAACTTGTGCTTTCGTTGTAGAGCGCCAGAGGCGGATCTATTCCATTGTTTATGGAGCTGTCTGGCAATCCAGACCTTTAGGGACAAAATCATACTATTTACAACTTCCAACCTCACGACCTATGTCCCCAGAACCCCATTGTGGGCGATATTTGGTCATATAAACACACAAGACACTCCATGCACACCAGGGTGTAGGAAGCTTCTCCACTTTATTGCAGCAGCGGGAGTGAAGACAATCTTGCAAACCTGGATCCATGAAACTTCACCACCTTTTAAATTATTTTTAGAAAAATTATCGTATTTAATGAAGATGGATTGGGTAGAGGCAACTCTACAAAAAGAATCCCGAGTTTAAAACTTTTTCTTGATCTGGGAAAGCTTTATCTCTTTGCTGCCAGATCATATTAAAAATGCTATAAGAAATGGCTTCTACCTAACCTCATGGTATCAAAATAGAATCTTGGAGGGGGATCCACCGATACTTGATTCATAGTTCGGGGTAGGAGAGGGGGACCCACATTCGGGATGGCTGCGCTCTACTCGCCCATTGATCGCCTAACCTGTGGAGATCAGAGAGCTCAGATGGTTCATATGTTTCTTTTGTAATTGATGCATAGGGACACGGGACCAACATTCATGGTATTTCTTGACATACATTGTATTAAGTCATTAACAGTACTGAATAAGGATAAGATTTGCAGGAATTGTATCTGGGATATGCAAGAAGATGTTAAGCAAATCTAGGTCTACCTAGAGGAACTTGAGGTCCAAAGAAGAACATTGTCATAAACTGCTGTTATTGAAAGAGAAGATCTGGAAGTGTCATGGGAAATAAGATCCTTATATCATAAGGATAACAGTAACAGAACTAGTTGCTTGTCCCTTGCATTTTCAGGTTTATTAAGTTGGGGGGGAGGGGGGAAACTAGGGGGTAAGTGGGTTATAGTAGAAAATGGGTATTTTCCTATGATTCTTGGGAGATACAAAACACTAAAATAACAAAGAGAGATTGTTTAATTGATTATGTTGTTAACTATCCTTAACAGTACTTCTGTATGATTCACATTGTTGTTGGAAATACTCAATAAAACAGATTGTAAAAAAAAAAGAAAAGGACATTGACTATCCATATCCTATAATGCAGCATGACCCAAAAACCCGCACAGGTGCCCTTATGGACCATCAGCAGAAAATTTCGCAATAAGAAATAAACTTTATTAAAAACAACTCGTTTTCCAATACTGCTGCTAGAGCTACTTGCCATTCTACTGGTGACATTGTTCCACCGTGACATTAGAATGTGAAGCAAACGAAACAGATGTCCCCAGTAGGTGAACGAGGCCTGTCTGAAAATCCTGCATTCTACTGTCAAGTGGGTTGGAGGAAATTACTGATCAAGGCGGGTGAGGCTGTAAACGTGGATCACGCACGTTCAGCGGACAGGGCCAGACTTACAGTGGGTGTGATGAGAGCAAGGCTGTTATCCGTCATCTATTAACACGCAGGTTCAGCTAACAGGGCACCGGCGAGAGCCAGGGCTGGTGTTCGTCATCTATTAACACGCAGGTTCAGCTAGCAGCGCCCGAGTTACAGTGGGTGCGGTGAGAGCCCAGGCTGGCATCCGTCACCCATTAACATGGCAAAAATTCCCTTATGACGCAGCAACGAAAACAGTTCTTGCTGAAGCAGAGTGCAGAGAGCTAAGACCTCCAGCCTTCCTTAGTACAAAGTCAAGACCTGGGTAGCGCTTGAGAAATTTATGCCTCTATGAGAGCGCTTTCCCTCCGTATGAGTGCGGACCAATTGAGCTTCACTTGGAAATGCTGGTGGTTGACGCTCCTGTTTCACCCAGGTGCCCTTTTTCTTGGCATTCTTTTTCTCGTTTTACTCAACGTGTTGGAGGAAATTGTCTCTGTTCTTGGGGTGGCGAATGTGCTTCATACAACATGTCCTTAGAATAACCTACATCTGTTCAAGTCTTCCTGTACCTCCCTTGTACAATTCAGAGGAATATTTGTATCAACTATTTTGTACATGCAATTTTTAGTAGTTTAATTCTAGAAAACACATTGTTAAAATAGGATGGAATCCCACGACGTCTTTGTTTCTCTTTTTTTTAATTGTATTAAACGGGTTGTCTCACTACAGGGATTACTAGCTATGTTAAAGATCTTGCAAAAACAAGTAATTTTGAAATATGTGTCCATTAACAGTGTCCTACCTATTCCTGTTTTTGACAGCACCATGCCCATAAATTTCAAAACATCACCATTGAGCCACTGTTGACAATTGTGAAGAACAAATGTCTGTTAGAAACCACATTTTTTAAAATAGGGCCTGAAGTATAGCTGTATTTCACAGCAGCATGACCCAAAAAATTATAAAAATGACTTCTCAGCTACTGTTAAAAATTGTGAGGGAGAAATGCCACTTAGAAGCCACATTTCTGTTTCAAAGGACCTTGATTATAGCTGTATCTCACAACACCATGACCCCAAAATCATTGACAGTGCAAAAATTTTTAAAGATGAAACTGAGTAAATGGAATACGTTTTTTTCATGAAACCTTGGACAAGTGGTGTCTTTTAGAGTCTCCTCACCGCAAACCCAGCAAACTGACCTTTTGGGAACTGAGAATAAAAATTGCAGTAAGAAATGATCATTTTAAAAAAATTTTTTTCAAGAGGACCATTTCTATTTGAAGAGGAATGTGAATTTAGACGACAACTAAATTTCGGTGACCTCGGCAATTGGGGCCACAACATCATCAGAGATCCCCGCCTGATTCATCTTGATGAAAGTCAAATGATCTGTGGAAAGCCAGATGCAATTGTCTGTAATGACTCAGCTGTGCTGAAGGTCCGCTCAGAAAATGACGCTAGCTGCTAGGCGGGACAACACCTCTATGGGTGTGCGAGCGAGCTCGGCCACTCATCCCTTTTTGGGATACCCAGAAGGTGATTGGGTCCGGAAACATATCCAAAAACATCGGTGTTTGAGACGCAGATAGTCGTGGCACCATAAATCTTAAAGCCATCTCTGGGGGTGTGTTGTATGTGTGCCCTGCATTACATGCGTTGGTGAGGTGGAAAATTAAGGGAAATTCCCAGGGGTCACCCCCATGGGCTTCTGCCACAAGGGCTGCTGCGCAGTACTTGGCACTCTACTGCTGTCTCGTTGCTGATTTTTCCCAGCGGCCCATTTGAAAAACTGATGCAGACACAACAGATGTTCTCCAGTTGATCAATCAGCAAGGTCCCCAAAAATTCCTGCATTTTACTCTCTATTTGGTGGGGGGGAAGGAAGGAAATTGCTGAGTTTTGCTTTGTACCGGGGACCAGGAGTGTGGGCCACACCAATAACTGTTGTTCATTTTAAAGGGCCCTTTTAATGCAGGACCCATTTTGGGAAAGGAAAAATGGAGTATCCAAGCACTCATGTGAAGAGGGGAGCCTTGATTTCCCAAGCCTCTGGGTTGAGGGGGCACTAGCAAACTGATCTTCCTAAACTTCCTCCTCCGTGTCAAATCCGTTTTCAACCTCTTTCCAAGACAGGGACGTCGTAACGACGGTTTTTCCCAAAAAAACCTCATCCTCCTCTTCCGGCACAGGCTTCTACACAGCCCTCAGATGCTGTACTCCTCGAAAAGCTGAGGCGCCACCTTGCACTAAACCTGGCCCCCCCGAACCACTGCCTAATGAAGACCAATAAAGTTGTGAAACTGTCGGGCCTTCTGGATTCGACGGAGAGAAAGGCTCCGTGTCCGCATCTGTGTCCATCTCCTCCTCCGTTGCGGGCCCAGGACCTGCTGTTTTCAGAAGTGCCCAAATGATTGTTCCAGAACTAAGATCACCACAATGCTCCATGCGACAAGGGGCATTGTCCGCATTTGACCATTTTGGTGGCTTCTTCAAAACTGGCAAGGTTTGGTGCCAGAGCTCTTTCACCTGCCTCCACTCTGGGTGGTCAACACCCCAAGGTCCGCACCGCTGCTTGTCAGGCCATTGTCACTTCGTACTGCGTAATGGCATTGCGCGGGTGCCCAATCGCTGGAGCATGTGGAGGGTGGAATTCCAGCGTGTTTTCACGTCAACAATGAGACGGTTGACGGGGAGGCCGAGCTGACGCTGCAACGCAGCCAGGCGGGACGAAGCAGGGTGCGAACGGCAGAAGTATGAGCTCAGACCTCAAGCCTTCCTCAGCAGGCTGTCCAGACCCAGGTAGCACTGGACGAGGTTCATGACGTGTGCCAGGCAAGGGATGTGCTCCAGCCAACCGATCTTAAGGGCGGCCAGGAGATTTCGACCATTATCGCACATCACCTTGCCTGGCACAAGTTCTTGTCACCCAGGCCCAGGGGCCGGGTCTCGTTGCGAAGAGCCGTCCACAGCTCCTGACCTGTGTGTTGATGGTCTCCAAGACAGATTAATTTCAACATGGCCTAGTTTCTATGGGCACGTGATGCTACCAGTGGACCTTGAAGAGCGTACGCCGAGCCTGAGAGCCACCGTTACCACCAAAGACATCCACCCAGCTCACCCAGTGAGCTGTCACAGAGATAAAAACGGCCTTGGCCGTGCTTACTATCCATTTTATCGGTGGTCAGATGGACTTTTGCCAGACACAGATGCAGACAACGCACTTGAAATTTTATATGACACGTTGCTGGCCAGTGCTGGGACGGCTTTTTTCTAAAAGAACTGCCTGATCGGCTTCTGGTTTTGGGGGCAGGCAAGGGCAATGATGTTACAGAACCCATCTGTGTCCACCATTTGTAAAGGCAACATTTCCAAGGCCAAAAGCCTGGCAATGCCGACTTTCAGGCTTTTGGTTTTGGGGAATGGTTTGGGTTAAAGGTTTCTTTCTAATCCCAAACTGGTAGACAGAAGGCTGGCTGCTAGACTGGCCACTGTACGGCATTCAGGTCAAACTGGTGGAAGAAGAAGGGGTAGGATGGGTCTCTGGTGGTGCTGCTGTTACTCGGGCGATGGTGGAGGCTGATCCTTGATCATGACTCTGAGAGACATGGGCAGCTGAGGAACGTTTGGTGGTGGCGGAGGAGGAGGAGGTGGAGACAGAGGGTGTGACAGTGGTTGGAAGCCCACCACTGTGTTTCCTCCATTTCAACTCATGCATTCGCTGCATGTGACTAGACATGTTGGTGGTGGTTAAACAACTAAGATTCTTCCCTATACTTATGCGTTTATGGTAAAGGCGGCATATGACATCACTGGGTGAATCAGAGGCTTGCTCGAAAAAGGCCCAGGCTTGAGAGATTTTGGACCTTTTCGACGGCGATAAGTGAGGAGCGGTGTTTCCGCTGATCGTAGCTGGCAGAATAATCTCAGCGGACTTGTGCGACCGCCCTCTCCCTTTTTGAGGCGGGACCCGTACTGACACTAAACCCCCTCTTTTTTCCTTCTCGCCAGTGATGAAGCGCTCGTAAGCAAATTCTGCGGAAAGACCACGTTGGATCTGCAATGGTTTGTTTTATCATCAAACTCATCATCATCAACACAGGTGAGTTCCTCGTCCTGACATTCTCATCCTGGAGCTGGGGGACTACAAGCAAGAGGCACTGCAAGAGGGTTGCCGACCGCCGGGATTTTTGCCGATTGACCCGGCATCCTTCTCCTCCTCTGAAGGCATCAGCGATTGGGCGTCAAAACAGCAAAATCATCCTCTTTGGCCTCTTGATTTTTGAAATGCCTTCTGACCCCAACCGCATTTTGTACTCAAATAGTTCTTCAGAAAAGGGATTATAAACAGTGGTGGGTACATGAGATGACATTTGGGCTGCCTTCGATTCATGTTGGACAGATGCTGATGATGCTGATGATGACATTTGTGGGCCCTGACCCGGGAGGACGAGAGGTAAGACTGCTGGAGCAGTTGCATTAACCACTGAAGAACAGATTGGGCGACGCTGTTCGTTACTGAGATTCACAGGGCCCTGACCCAGCGATGAAAAGGCCTGACGGTCCTGCAGCCGACGATCTGCTGGCTTGCGTGTTGTCGCCAGCACTGGAAGGGGCACCTTCTCTCGTACCTCTACCTCCATGTCCTACACCCCTCTTTGATCGCTTACCACCTGCATTTCGCTCCATGTTCAGAAAGATAAAAATTTTAAAAGGTATGGAAGAGTTTTTACAGTCTCTTATTGAAAAGACGGCAAATCACAGCTATTTTACATCCCTTAATTTCCTACAACCAACTAGGATTAAAACAGAATTGTTTTTCAGCGAATATCTGTGAAAAAGCCCGGTCTGGTGGGAAGAACCGCAAGACAAAATCAACAGTGTTCTTCCTTCAGTCCCAGGGATTTACAACTGCTCAGTAGGACTAGGAATTGATAGTTTTCAGCAAACTTTCATACAAGTGCACTATCTGCGCCAAACTGAGATTCAGCGAGCGCATTAAAACTATTCAGAAGTTACACGGATGAGAAATTGCGTTTTTTGCAGCAATGCACACAAACTTGAGAATTTTGTTAAACTTTTTAAAAAATTAAAATGATATCCTAATTTTTTAAAATAACAAAAGGGGTGCTCATTGAAAACCAAAAAAACTTTGGCTGCACCAAAGTGGGAAATAATCAGCTATTTAAAAGTTAAAGGGGTAACAAAAGGTGGTTTTTTGCACCAATGAAATACACCAACAGTTACTAGAAACTTTCTGTATCTTAATTTAAGTACAAGGTGGTTCTTTGAACAAAACTGGGCTGCACCAAAGTGAAATGCAGCTATTTAACAGTTATACGGATAACAAAAGGTGGTTTTTTGCACCAATGAAATACACCAACAGTTACTAGAAAATTTCTGTATCCAAAATTTTAAATACAAGGTGGTTCTTTTTAAAAAAACTGGGAGGCACAAAATAAAAGGTACAATTTCCTCTCAGGTGCGAGGTGTGCTGGCCAAAAAGTGGTAAAAAAATGCCATTTCAATGCAGGTTCAAAGCAGAGTCTGGGCTGCGCTAGATGCTTCTTTAAAAGTCTCTGTCTAGCTAACTAAGAACTGAAATTCTCTAACCTACCTATATTCTAATGTTCACTGCTAAAAGCATAGTTGTCTGTATGAATAAAGAGAAGAACTGTGTCTCTGAGCTGAGCTGTATTACACGTCTTGCTCTAGTGAGAGACATTGAAACACTGATTCTGAACAGGAAATGCTGTTCTATGCAAAACGAGGTCATGTGATTTTTCCAGCCAATGACAACCATACACATCACAGTCATGATGTCGCACACCCAGCTCACCCTGCTCTATGCTGATTTGCTGGCCACCAAAATGACAGGAAGCGCTGAAAATGGCGCGACGGTAATAGATTATCTGCAGATTGTTACCTAAAATATTGTGGGATCGGAAATTTCCGATCAGCCTAAAAATCGTGCCGATTTCAACTTTGTTGATTATAATCGCTCATTCCTATTTATAACGTCTCTTCAGATTTTTGCTAAAGAAAATTCTATATCACTGTCTTAGCCAAAAAGTATATTTGATATGGTTTTATACTGTTTTATGTTTTCCTCATTTGCCTACAAAGCAGACCCCGGAGACGGCTTTTGTTTTAGTGAGGGAGTATGTAGCGTGCAGTAGTTGGTGGTATAACACACTACTAAAGGGTTAAAAGTTTTAATAATGTTTTAATAATGTGAAATGCTATTTGTACTGTTTTTCTATATCACTATATTAAGAATGTTTTAGAACTGACCTCTTTTTCATCCCTGTGTGCAGCCAGTAGGTTCTGAGCATGCCTTTGAGTCATGTCCAGGTGTGATGTGCTATAGAAATGTAACTATTTGCAGCTACTCAAGGCTTTGGCGGGAGTAACCAAAACAACACCACAGGGTGGGGTCAGATTAGGAGGTTATAAAAGATAGGTACACTTATCATTATGTGTCTCTCCGTCTGCTAAGAGAAGTCTGGGTCTCTTCGTCCACAGGAGTGTTGTCTCTGTGTCTTCTCCTGGAGAGCTTTGCTCTCTCACCAAAGAGTATGGTTCTCTGCACTGACATCCACCTTCAGGGTGCCAATGTGAACAACTGCAGGGCTCGGCTTTAACCATTTGTACTTCCCTGGCTGCATGGGAGTGGGACGAGATGGATTTCACTCAACAAAGGCCTGGGTTTAGGAACATCATCACCCTGCCTCGGTCTACAGAGTGGCTGCATCTGGAAAGAAGGAATTGTATACTGAAGGATGTCTGCTGCCATGTGCTGTACCATCTTTGCCGGGTTTGAAGTAAAGAGACCTGAGAGCGTTTGCACCTTTAACTCCTTGTTTCCTGCCTGCTCATTTCTGCATTGCACATCAAGGGCATCTCACACCACCACCTTAACATGCAGGAAGTCGAGGGAGAGACCACCATCAGAGTATGCCCCGGGGAATCTACTACCACCATCATCCATCCATTCATGCAGACTCCCTCTTCACTGGTGCCTGGCACCGGAGGAGCACGAGAGGTGCGGGTGAGTGAGGTACTAGCCATCGTGATGAGGACCGGGTCCCCTATTGGGCTTACCACTCTCACATCCCTCTCCTCTGCCTCCCTCTGTGATGCTTCAGTTCACCACAGAAGTCCTAAACCCAAATTTGTTCACAGGTTTGGTCGAACTTGTGTTGAACAGAACAGGGTCCCATTCAAGCAACACTAGTGGCAATTCATTGGTTACTGCTGTTTCAGCAGCTACAATAAGCAATAATCGGTTAGTACAGCAGGGGGAAAGTGCAAGGAGCTGCACAGTTCTCCTACAATGACCACTGCAGGGGAAAATGCATTATTACATGATTCTCATTAAAAGTAATCCATAGCCGCAGTAACGCTTTGTTATGGTTTTAAATTCTCAGAAATAGAGGGGCCTACTCTTGTTCAGAGGTCCCTGATAACGTAAAATATATTTCTAGGTTGCGGTTAGTAGTTATTTTTTACAATTTTTCCATATAAATGTTACTTTACCTAATGTTTAGATAAACTATTGAAAGTGAGTTTAAATAAGAGAACATCCACAGATTTCACTTTGTTTGCAGTCCATTAGTCAGAAACCCAAGAGCAATTGATTAGAGTTTATTTGACGGGATAGAGTCAATTTACTTCACAGCTGGACAACCGAACCAATTCACATTAAAGGAAGTGCACAGACATATTTTATAATGCGATCACTTCTTAATTGCTTATCCAGAATGGAACAAATCTTTGCTGGACTATATGTACTGCCAGTATTTAGTGACACGTGTGTAGCGGACATTTGATATCCGACATACTGTAGATCTTAATAACAATCTCTATTCCAAATAATTCCCTTTTTCTCTACTCATCAATCCATGAATCTGGAAGGTTCCTGTTAGATTTAATACATTAATTGTTTCCTCAATTACAAAAGGCCATTTCAGTAATTGCGTTTAGACGCGCTCAGAACACGAACATTTACTGCAATCATTAATATTCAGGGATATTTGAATTTTAAACATTTTAATTACAATTTTAAATTTACACTTTAATTTCCAGGAAAGTTGCCAACTGCTGACCATGTTTTATCGATCACTTTCTTAGAAAAATGCCAGCTGCCTTTCTTGCTAACACAATATTGTCAAGTTACATCTTTTGAATATGAAAATGCAAAAAAAAAATCAAAATATGAAAAACTAGAAAGCAAATGTGAAACCCTTATTCCACTCAACACATGGGATGAGGGTGAAGGCCATTATAAGTGTGAATGAAAAATTCTAAAATCTAGAATTCATGAGACTGGGAAGTTATTTGTGCAACATTTAATGAAGTAGAGCGTCAACTGTTCATGAAAAGGTCTGTCTTAACTTTTATATGAAAGAACTGCAATATAAGCAATTCTCTATTATGCATCTATTACCAAGGACTGAGACAAGGTATTCTGGTGAACTGCCAATGGCAAATTTATCCCACTCTGCAACTCCTTGCGTCCCCTCCCTGCCTGGGATGGAGTGGCGTCCTAGATGGTCGCCTAATCGTTGTCCTGGCGCAGCTACTACCCATATGAGAAAGGGAAAGAAAATTTGTGTAGTAGAAGCCATTGTTTATTTTCCATATCAGTGAAGAGAGCAGTGGAGCTCTGAGCTCTGGAGTGCTTGAGGAAGGCTTTGCTTCCTTCAAATGTCGCAGAGGTGTTTGTCCTGTTCGGTGTCCAGCTACTCCTTTCTATTCTGTTTGGATGCTATTTGGACTTATTGCATGGATGGACATATGATCTACCCAAACTATGAGTATAGCACAAGCTTTCTATTTTTGAAAAAGTTTTAATGCCAGTATATTCTATGGTACAGTGAATGACACCATTAGATAGTACATATTGTCCCACAAAATAAAAGCTCTCATATGTCTATGTATTTTAAAAAATAAGAAAAGTTATGGCTCTGGAAAGGCGGGAAGGAAAAATCGAACATGAAAAAAAAATAGGATTGGTCATTAAGAAGGTTAAACAGTGTCAACTTTTTTGTCAATTTACAATTTCACATAGTCCCTATATATCACAGAGCTCAGCTTCTCTTCTCTATCATATAACCCTATATATCCCAGAGCTTAGGTTCTCTCCCTCTATCATGTAACCCTATATATCCCAGAGCTTAGGTTCTCTCCCTCTATCATGTAATCCTATATATCACAGAGCTCAGCTTCTCTCCTTCTATCATATAACCCTATATATCACAGAGCTCAGCTTCTCTCCTCTCCTCTATCATATAACCCTATATATCACAGAGCTCAGCTTCTCTCCTCTATCATATAACCCTATATATTACAGAGCTCAGCTTCTCTCCCTCTATAATATAACAGTATATATCACAGAGCACAGCTTCTCTCCATCTATCATATAACCCTATATATCACAGAGCTCAGCTTCTCTCCTCTATCATATAACCCTATATATTGCAGAGCTCAGATTCTCTCCCTCTGTTATATAACCCTATATATCATAGAGCTCAGCTTCTCTCCCTCTATCATATAATCCTTTATATCACAGAGATCAGCTTCTCTCCTCTATCATATAATCCTACATATCATAGAGCTCAGCTTCTCTTCTCTATCATATAACTCTATATATCACAGAGCTCACCTTCTCTTTCTTTAGCATACCCTGCTCTCAGAGAAGAGAGCATAAACCTCCTTACAGGTTCCCTTGAGAGATAACATACTGGCTGCCTGCAGCCGCCACTAGAGCGAGCTTCGGAGCTGACTGCATTGTGTAATATATGGAGCACAATAACATCAGTATGCAGTAAGCTTCCTCTAGTGGTGACTGCAGGCAGCCAGTATGTTATCCCTTAAATCTAAGCTTACGCAGGGGATTCGGAGCTATGTATCAGAAAACTAAGCCGCAGATGCCAAAAAGCAATATTCATTTAATAAATCAACACACAATTTTGCGCTTTAAAACAACATGATGATAAAATGTGAAGAGTCACTGATTTATAGGTAGCAATTTTGCAATCAGAATCTTCTTCTTTTATTAACTCTTATGTAAATCTGTTCCCAAGCAAGTGACTCATTTAATTTGTTGACAGTGTCTAATTTTTTGGGGGGTAATTTGTTGAATCACGTCAACTAATAATTGAATGTTACTTGTTGATTAGTTCTGTTGACGCAGTAGATGTTCAATGCACTTAACTGTTGCTTAGATATTTCAGAATTTATCCACTGTAAATGGCAGTGCTACTGTAATATACTATGGAATTATTCTTATATAGAATAATCGTTGATGTAAAAATTTTATAGGCTTTTTATAACATATGGTAATAAAAAGAACTGTGTGGTAGTTTTGGAAAGGAAAACAACTTAATTATATCATGCATTTATCAAAGGGAAGATAGAGGAGTCATGATTATGCAGTATATACTCGATTAATATTCAGCAGTCACTCAGAGCTATTTATCAAGCTTCTTGCATCTTTAATCTCAGTCAAAGCCCTAAAATTATTTGACCTTCAAACACATTAAAAATTCTATAAAGTGACTTGAGTTCTAATATTGAGCAAGCTGTAAATGCAGATAATGTGTTCTTCACTATTGCCACTCTTGGGGCAAAGGGGTATTTCAGTGAGGGCAAATGATGGTCTTTCACTAACATATATCTTTACTTAAAGGGACGTTCCCACCATAGAGTTTGATGGCACATTCGTAGGATTTGCTATCAAAGTCTGATAAGTGCGGGTCCCACCTCTATCTCGGTATTGGACCCCTGAAAGTTATTGCTCAGAATGGAGAACCAGTCGCACTTGCACATGACTCTCCATTATGTCCTATGTGAGTTTCAAGCACAGTCTAACATGTCGCTGTGCCATCAGAATCTGTGATGGGAACACCTTTTAATGACACCTGGGGTGCACATAGACTCTCACCATTCCATACAATTGTATTCTACTCAACATCATTGCTGTCCAGACACTGTCCAGGTACTGCAGCTCTGCAACATAGGTACACATGACAAATGTATTCATAGGTTCTCATTTATCCAACTTATGTCAAGAAGGTATTAATTTAATATATGCTTTGGAGTTATGTATCGGCATACAACTTTGTCAGCCATATTGATACTAGATATCCCACAAAAAACCATTCCATGCCATGTACATTGCCGTCAAATGGGAGCCTATGGAGCTGTAAACTAGGACACGTGTCAAGCAGGGTCAAAAAAAAAAAAAATGTGAGCAGAACCTTAACTTATGTGTAACCAGAGCGTGGGTTTAGAATAAAAAGAAAACAATTACAGAAAGTCTTTGACTTTCCCCCTTGCAACCCACACCAGAATTCTTGCAAGACCATATTCTGTATCTATGGAGCTTTCATTGGACACCTAAGGAATGGTGGGTTCTAACTGTGCCTGTATACAGTATGTCTCTGATTTCTCACAGAATCTTAAAAACACAAATAACATATGGTGACATACAGTACCTGTGGCTCTACAGTGGAGTATAGGAGACTCTGTGTACCTCCATACAGCTATACGCATTAATTAACCCCTAATGCCCTATTATGTAACTGTATGTCATGGTGGCCTTGAAGTATGGAGCAGGGCCTTGTGCTGAGCCCAGTGTGGCCAGTGGGTGGGGGCTGTTAGTTACAACTGGAACCTGCCATAAACACCAGGGTTTGGAAATAGCTCTGATCCTGGTTGTTTAACCATTTAAATGCAGCTGGCAGTGAGACTGGGACATCTAAGCATTTAAAAAGGTGTGAGGCACCACCTTCTTCTGCCTGATCGCTCTCTTCCCCTAACAACCAATCGCCATTCGGTTATCATGCAGAAGGGGGCCTTATGAAACTACTCTAAAATGCATCACATGAGTATAATATCATGCTCAGGTTCCCAAGGGGATTACAAATGACATTTTTTTAAATGTTAAAAATAAAAAAAAATTATATTCAAAAACAAAAAATCTTTTTCCAATGTACTATATAAATAAACAATACAAAAAATTTACATAATTGTCATTGATGGGGCCATAAAAATCCAGTCTGACACTATATCATGTTATTTTTTCCACACGTTGAAAGCTGTAAAAATTAAATTTTTTGATCATACTGCCTGCCATAAAAAATGGAATTAAAAATGATCAAAAAGATGCATAAGCTTCAAATGGATAACAATTAAGGCTAGACCTTTCCCTGCAAATTAGAACCATTAGCTAAAACAAAGAAAAAAATAATAAAAGTAATCGGTCTCAAAAAGGCAATGCACAGCAAATGAAAAAGTATAAAATATAATCAAAACTTTATTGGGTGTCGTAGGAATCATACCAACCCCATGAAAAAAGATAACCTTTTATACAGTAAACTCAATAAAAACCAATTCCTTGAAAAAATGTGCAATTGCATTATTTTTCCAATTCTACCCCACAAAGAAATCTTTTTTGGTTCCCCAATACATATTTTGTGCATTCAATAATACCAATAAAATGCAACTCATCTCACAAAAACCAAAACTCATAAAGATATGTTGATTGAATAAAAAAAAAGGTTCTTCAAAGGCAGGGATGAAAAAGCGAAAACACAAAATAGGTCAGAATTTAAAGGAAACCTGTCACATTAAAAATCCTATCAGATCTACTGGCAGTATGTTATAGAGCAGAAAGAGATAAGTAAAATAATATTTAGTTTGGGTGGGAAAGATTCAGTAGAACATTTATTTTATTAATTTAAATCCCTGCTTATTCTGAATTAAGGAATTCAGTCTTATCATTGATTGATAGCTATCTCTGTATGCACACTAATACAAAGGCTGTAAGTCACTGATAACTCTGCCTACTGGACTCCTTAATCTAGAATAAGCTGGAATTTAAAGGGGTGTTCCAGGACTAATCGATGCTCATTCGCCCATCAGGGTATGAGTAAATATAAAAGACTCATTCTTACCTCCTGGGCGCTCCCATTCACTCCTGGCTGCTAATGCATTCATCCCGATCTGAAGCAGTGAACATTCATCGTTCATGTGACAGCTCCAGCCAATTTTGAGGGAAATGTGTCCAATTTTGTGTCCAAAGCCAAAAAAAGTGGGAGGAGAGTGTAGACCGTCCAAGGGGTGTGATGGTGGGTGTGAAGGGGGTGCGAGGTGGGCTGTCACAGTACAATGTCCCATGAGACAATGATGGGCACACCTGGGCTTCGGCTTATAACAATAAGCCGAAGCCTAGGTGTGCCCATTGTTGTCTCATTGGAGGGGGGGTAACTTCACCAGCATTCCAGGAGCATCCACACACAGGAGCCAGGCCACATTAACCCCTGCACAAGGCCAACAAAATTAACTGCCAATGCTTTGAAGATAAGACCCCCCTGCTGGGCTGGCTTCCTATGGAAGGAGGATTTGGGCATTGCATCTGAATTGAGGCCATGTGCCTAATTGAAGTTTGCTAGAGACATTTGTTGCACAGCAGGGAACTTGGGTGATTTCTGTAATCTGAGTGAATTGAAGTTATAGAGCTGCAGGGGTGGCTTTGTCATTTTTGTGTCATTTTCATCACACCAGTTATAGGCCAGAGAGGTCATGTGCAAGTGACATTGGGGCCTGTGATTGGTTGAAGTTGTCACGTGAATGATGGATGTTCACTGCATACTTCCTAGTTAAACGAACCGCCAGCCTGGAATGATCAGGAAGAGATCAGAAGAGAGTATGAGTCTTCTCTTCTATTTTTGCTCATACCCCAATGGACGAATGAGCATTAATCAGTCCCGAAACACACCTTTAAATGAATAAAATACCAGTTATAATAATAATATTTTTTATTTATATAGCGCCAACATATTCTGCAGCACTTTACAATTTAGAGGGTATACATACAGACATTACATATTAAAAGAACTTACAAATGAGACACAAGGTGTGAGTACCCTGCTCGCGAGAGCTTACAATCTATTATGGTGTATGGGTGAGACAACCAGTTCTACTGAATCGTTCCTCACAGAATAATAAATCAATCTACTCAGCTTTTCCTGCTCTATAACATGCTACCAGTAGATTAGATAGCCTTTTCAATGTGACAGGATCCCTTTAAGGCACTTTAAGGCACTTAAAGGGATCCCATCTTAGACATTTATAGCATATTCACAGGATATGCTATAAATGTCTGGTAGATGCAGTCCTGTTTCTGTGGTACGTTTTACGTATAAATACATCATGCGATCCATTGCCGATGTGGAGTGTTGGGTTTAAAGTCAGATCCTGCTGTGGTGAATTGTGGAGCGGCACAGAGGGGGGCAGGGGAATGGGAAGACGGTAGTGGCAGCCGCAGGCCCAAGCCTGTTCCTTGTCACAGTGGCTACACACTTCGCTACCTGAACCACTCACGCTCCTCCAGTGCCCAGCACCAGTGAATAGGGAGTCTGCACTATTGATGATGGTGGAAGTTGGTCCCCCGGGGCACACTCTGATGATGGTCTCTCCCTCAACTGCCTGTGGTGGATGGTGGGTGAGGTGCCCTTGATGTGTGGTGCAGAAAGGAGTAGGCAGGAGACAAAAAGGTAATGTTTCAACAGCAGCAGAGGCCTCCTTTACTTTCCTTGGAAAGATGTTATACACACAGCAGTGGATTACATTCTTAAGTACACTTCTTCTCACATAGTCCAAGCCACTCGGTGAACTAATGACAGGAACAGTGATTCTCTATCCAAGTAAAGTCCCTTATGTGTGATTTCCAGCAGACAAACGTGGAGCTCGCTTGACTACCACATGCACTGGAAAATCCTAGGAAGTTGGGGTTTTGGACTAGGCCAGAAGCTTAACTAGGTCCCAAAGGCCACGGGGTCTGGTGGGACTAGGGTTACCTTGCGAAATCCTGAGAACCAAAAGTTTTGTCAGCCCAGCTGAGACTTTCTTCTGTGGGATAATCTTTTCCTCACTTCTTAGATACCCATGCGGTTAAAGCTGCACCCTGAGCCCCGAGGCAGCACAGCCTATGTCAGGATGTCATAATGGATTGCTTCTCTGACAGCTGCAGATGATGACACCGATACCCTGTAGGTGAATATCAGTGAAGAATTAAGAAGACCCATGGTGAGACATCTCCCCAGTTGGGAAAGTAACACTTTCCCTGAAGGACCTAGAAGACTAAATTTACCTAGCTTATATGACCTACCTCTACCCCCAACCGTGTTGTTGTCATGGGGATTCCCGCTATTAGCTCTGAGTGGTTGAAACGGGTTACAATTCTGCAAGGCAGCATGACTATACACATTTTACAGACATGTGCAGAAGCTGATAGCTAAATACAGGGGTGAAATAGAGTTCAAACAACATTCTAAAGAACATTTATCTTACTACCTATAGTGCAATTATAGTAGAAAATAGTGAAATTATCAGTAAACATTATTAGTAGTGTATTGTACCACCAACTCCTGTACACTACAGAATTATTCTCATTTCAGTTTTATTTTGCTTAATAGTAGCAGCATGATTACAAAATCCAGCACATTTCACAGTCGACATGTCTATTACTAGCTACGACGCTCTTACCATTTTCTGATGCTTGGTAGATTAAGCTTCATTTTGTATATTTCTAGCCTGCCGCGTGTTGATACCTCTCTCCAGAAATATGTCTTTTTGTGATGAAACGGCAACATAAGTTCAATGGCTGTAGACAGTGGAGGTATATTATTTAATCTTTCATATTATTAGGCAATAAAGCAGTAATGGGTTGTACAGTGGCGCGATATGTAGTGGGCTACATCCACAGGGCCTGAATCCACACAGGCTGTTTAAGTAATTGCTTTCTTCTCATTTTCTACGATTGCTTCAATGAAAGCATTTCCAAGGCATCAGGCTCATTAGACACACACACTGTCAATGTACAGTACAAACAACAAACAAAAATAAAGTCATGCAATGCTAATCAGCATGTTGTGCACATATACGGGAAAGCGTTCCCTATCAAAGAATACTGGAGATTTATTTTCTTGTTACCATAGAAACATCTTGTTTTACTCTTCAAAGCATATATTAGAAATGGCTTTCTCATTCCATAACTAAAGATGGGGCAAAATTTCTAGTTTTGGGTTCATACAAAAAAGAGAACAGAGAAAGGAACTTGTGCTCCCGTAGTGTAATAGATTAAAACAAATAATATTTGTTAGAATAAAAAGATGTACTCTAACCTTACAGAGTTGTGCTTCGGCCGGCACAACTCTCCGTTTGATGAAAGAAAGAGCGGTGAATGCGATCTCCAATTGCAATCAGCTCTCGCACCCACAGGGCCGTCTTCAGCTACAGCCTTCCTGAAATATTCCTCGGCCGACACGATTCTCCACCGAATGAAAAGAGGAACGGTGAGTGCAAGATTGCACCCACCCGAACACCGTCACCAGTTTCAGGCTACTCTCACACCCAAAACTCCACAGGTACATGGAGCAAACAATATACAAAAAAGATTGTTCAGGAAAAACTGAACCACCGTCCGCTTGGACAAAAGAACGGACAAGCGTGAGAGATATTACAGCGCAACAACGGACTAAAAAAAATTAAAATAAATTACTTTATTATACATAGAACAATGCGTTTCGTCAATAAAGATTTCCTTAGGTCCCACCTGGTTTCAGAAAAGGAGAATCTAAATATATGAGAGTTTTAAGGCCGGGACATCACACTGTGGCAGCCCCATGTGGCCAGAACTGTGTCCATCCAATGCAGGCCAGGATTTTCAATAAATGGACATTGGCCACACAATTTTGATGTAATACTGCAGCTCTACTAAGAAAACAGCATAGCCATTAACACGGCTGAATTATGTGCATGGAACCTCCACAGTGTATCTGTTTGGATTTCTGCCACAAATGTTTTCTTTTCTTCTGGTGGTTTCTGTCGCGGATCCAAAAGTGGATTTTTGATTGTTCATGACACCACTGTAAACTCAGTGGCTGGCTGTCAATGGCAGGACATGTAATGGATGGTGTGACACCAAGCTGCCTTATGCTAAGCACCTAAAAATGGTCTGGGTAAAGAGAGGGGTGTGTTATAAAGGTGCCCCTTGTATCTGGATGATGAATAAAGAAACTTTGGGAGATGCATGTGCTTGTTAGTAGATAAAATAATCTACTGACAAACTGTCTGGACTCTCTGGAGCCTGTTTGCTGTGTGTCTGTCTCTTTAGCTATCCAATGCTCTCAATACCTACTAGGTGTAAGATTTTCTTTGTTGCCCATAGCAATGAATCGGAGCTCCCCTTTCATTTTTTCAGAGCACTATATGAAATGGAAAAGAAGCTCTGATTGGTTGCTATGGGCAACAAAGAAAATCTTAAACCAAGACGGTTTTTATACATGAGGCCCTTAGGGCGATATGTATGAATCCTGGCACTGAAAGGCCAGTTCTAAATACCTTTAAGGCAGTGTAGAATGTGCCAGAATGTATGAACTTGTTCTTCTGCAGGTAATACATATAGGCACAGTCTAGTGTCAATACAAAAAGTCTGGCTCAGGCACCACCTTTAACTTGGTCTGGCTGTTCTAAACACAAAACCACAGAAAAATGGGACATAAATTACCAAAAAACTACAAAGCCACACTTCCAGCTCAATGCCTGGTCGATACACTGAATCCCATCAGCAGGCTGTATCAACTAATACCTCATATTTTGATATTTTTCCAGTATGTTATCTTTTTGCCCTAAAATACTGGGGAGCTTAGGGTACAAGTATTTTGTGCAGTGCACCTTTTTATGTGGGTGATATAAGCTGAAACCCCAGCATGGTGTAACTGTATAAATGGCATTACCCTTTGTATCGCTTTATCTATATGCAATTTTCATCGGTATTGTTGCATTTTTGCAGTCTCCCCATGTGTTATACTGTGGTTTTTTTGAATGCTGGTGAGAACTAGTACCTAGAGCATTTGCTCATTAATTAACGGCACCTGTTCTCTTTTCTCTGGCTGTTCTAGTAGTAATGCATCTAGGTTTGGAGTAAAAGAATCATAAATGTGTCTACTTCTATGACTGTGGTGTGACGCCCCCAGAATATCCCCAAATCTTTGGCACATTAAAAAAGGTTCGCTGGATTCGATTTGTTTTCAAAAATCTATACACGGGACTACTAAAAGCTTTTTAACCCAAAGAAAACCCTTGTTTGGCCCCTTTCATAACATGTCCCCCCTTTGGGGCCACATAAAGAAAACTGAAGGGTAAAAAACTCACCTTGTTCCCTAAGAAACCCAAATTAGAGCCATTTTTCATTTCATAAAATTTCTCTAAAAAAATGAAAGAGGTGCTCTGAGGGGGTTTGCTTTTAGAAATTAAATAAATCTTAGACAAGACAGTTTTTCATAAACGCCCTTAAACGGGCTGCCAAAAAAATGCACCCTTTTTAAATCACAGTGGTTTCTTTCCTTAAATTGATAAATTGGCACAGTTTTAGACTTATCTAGCTTTTTAAACCACTTTTTTCATCTTTCTTTCTTTTCTATGACCAAAATTTTTGGGCCAAAATTTTTTGGGCTCAGTGTTTTTTGCCCCGGGGCCCCACCCCCAAACTTTCCCGTGAAGCCACAACCACCTAAGCACTTTTCTCTAAGCCACACCTCTGTGCAAACACAATAGTAATTGAAGGCATTTATGTTTCTTACCAAATGAAGGAGGTATGATCTAGACAAAAAAGTGGCATGTATCCATAATGGAGTGTGACTTAAACTGCCACAAAAGTGAAAACCCAAAAAATTCGGGTTTTGGGGTTTTTTTGGGTGCAATGTAAATTAAACCATTAAATTGCTATAAAAATGGGAAGCCCAAGCCTAAAAAATAGACTGTATCTAGTATTGTAGATCAGCTCCTTTATGTTCAGGAAGGGATTTAAACAATAAAAGGGCACAGCCCAAAGGGGAAAAGATTGCACTTTTTTTTCCGGGAAAGGGTTTCTCGTTTTTTAGTGTTTTTATCAAAATAGAAAAATAATACCTTTCTCTGTTGAAGTAATGCCCTTATGTAGCATATGTCAATATCCAAATAGCTGAGGGTACGGTATCTTGGCACTTTATGACCATTATCCGAATCCATTATGCCCTCCCTGTAGGATAAGACCTCAAAAGCGTCCCAAAAACAGTTTGGTTTTCAATGAAAAAGAGAGAAAATCCCAATAACCCCAAATTTCCCTTATCAAAAATAAACAAGTTAAATATTTAAATTTTTTGCCACCAAAGAAATCCCCCTTAAATTAACGCCTTTAAAATTATACAAAAAACCATTTTGACTGTGAACCATTTATGACTATTCACTGGTTTAAAACCTTTTTTTGGGAAATGTTTTTTTCAATTTTTCAATTGTTTTTTCCAGAAAAAAAATATTTATTTTTACATACATACGGTATTAACCTTTATTTGCTGCAACCATTTTTAAACCTTCCAACTTGTCCCTGTTTTTTAAATTATTTTGGAATAACTTTTTAATGCCTATACCATCCATGTAATTTTGAGTCACTTTTATGTGTAACATTGTACATTATTGATAAATTTTGGTCAAAGCAGTGTTTATTCGTAAAATAAAAAAAACACAATTCTGCACAATTTTTTTAAAATTGAAATTTTTAAAATTTTTAAAAAATTTTTTGTGTGTAAAAAATTTTCTAAATTTCAACAAAAAAGTTTTTTAAAAAAAGCATTTTCCTTACATCTTCTTTTTTGTTGGCCCTCATTGGGTTTTAAAAAAAACTTTTTTTGAGGCAATATTAAATTTAATTTGCATTTTTTTTTTTTTTTTCAGGAAAAATTTTAAAAACCCCAAATTCAGTTTTTGATGAGTTGAGGGGGGCCCGCTTTAGGGGATGTTCCCACGGGATTTGTTTAAAAACATTTTTAAAAATAAGTTCACACGGGCTTTTAAATAAATTTTTGGTTTTCTTTTTAAAAGTACCGAAAAACATATTTAACAATGTTCAAGTGTGATATACATTGATTTCATTGGAAAACATGTATCGTTGTTTAGACAATACATGTTTTACATACGTTTTAGCACTATGTAAAATGCACCGTTTTATACATTGAAAGCCCATAGAAACAATGGGAATATGTTTTTGCAGTCCAGAAAACGTAGCACAGTTTGTGGTATGTTTTTGGATGCGTTTGACGTATTGCAAAAATGTATCCAAGACGCTGTGTGAACATACCCTTAGGAAGTTTGTTTACCCTGAAAATCAAAGTAGAGGTGAAATTTAAAACATTAAGGGAGACTTTTTTTTGGTGTTGTGTATACATATTCTATATATGTATGAACAGTCGTACACCAAAACTAGGCGTAGTTTGAATACGCCTAAGTTATTTGTAACGGGGTTGGTGGATTCGCTAAGCCACGCCAGGGAACGGAGTCTAAGTAACCCCCGGTTTTCACCAGAGCCCGCCGCAAAGCGGGATGGACTTGCTGCGGCGTGAGGCTACCAGGTCGTTACCCCTGACGTGACTGGCTTGAGATGGCGGCCAGGGTACAGCGTGGTACAGAGTCTGATTCCGAGACATAGTCGGGGAACAGGCGGGACGGTCAGGGCAGGCGGCAAACAGGCAAGGTCAAAAAACTTTAGCGAAACGGACTGGTACACGGGTAATCAATACGGACTCCAAAACACCTCTAAACTCAGGGAAAACAAAACCAACAAACTGTCAGAGTGCTGGGGGCGTATCCCTTTTATATAGGCCAGCGGCCGTCAATAACCAATTAACGGCACGCTGGCCCTTTAAATCCAGTCCAGCTGTCGCGCGCGCGCGCCTTAAGCAACGGGCATGCGCACGGCGGCTGTCAGAGCCGGAGACAGGAGCGGGGACTGGTGAGTATGGGGTTTCCTGCCCAGAGGCAGAAGGACAACGGCTGCGGGCAGCCGCGGAACCCGCGCCGGACCCCGTAAGCGCAGGGGGACGGCCGCGGCGAGCCGCGGCGCCAAGCGCCGTGACAATATTCTAGCTATGTGCCTAAGTTATGCACCTAAGATATGCTATGCAAGGTATATCACACGTCAGATTTATGAACCCACATATGATAGATTCATACAATTGGGCACACTATACGCTCATTTAATGTGCCTTAAAACTTGCATGACAGTGATTCTTTTGTGACATGTCGCCCTTCGTTTTTTTTGAAGACTTTCAATTTTAATCTAATTTTTACTGCAACACAGTAGATATTAAGAGTGGAGTGCAAATCAATATTTATGACCCTGGTTGTGCTGTTACTAAAAACATATCATGTGTGGACCTACTATGCTATGTGTCTCAACCACAGGCCTCAGAATTGAAGGAGCAGCTACTGAATTTTAGGGCCTTCTTTTTGTAAGGGTATTTTTAGATGCCATTTCAGGTTTGCTGACAACTGTTCAGTGATATTCTAATTTTTTTTTTAAATGTACTAGTATTCACTTATTATGCATATAACAGGAAATACAGTCGTGCTCAAAAGTGTACATCCCCAGCAAAATTTTTGCTTTTTTGGCCTTTTTTTCGGGAAATTTTTAAAATAACAAAAAAACTTTTTTTCCACTCAGGGTTTAGGGGTTGGGGGAAAGCCATTTATTGTCAAACCCTGTTTTTTTCTCTTTTAAAAATCAAATGACAACCAAAAAACACCCAAAATGGACCCTGATAAAATTTTTACATACCTGGTGATTTTGGCCTGATAACATGATTTGACACAAATGGGTTTGAATGGCTACTATAGGGTAACACCCTCACTTGACCTGTTTGCTTGTAATCATGTTGTGCATAAAAGCTAAGTGAGTTTCTGGATCCAGACAGACCCGTGCATTTTTTTCATCAGCCTGAGGGTTTTGGGATTGTGGTCATGGGGAAAAGGGCAAAAAAATTTGTCAATGGTTTGGGAAAGGTAGTTGAATGTATAAAACAGGAAAGGGATACAAAAAGTATTCAAGGTTTGATAATTCAGTCAGCAGTGTTAAAACTGAAATTAACAAATGGAAAATTAGGGGCTCTTAAAAAAAAAAAAACCATGGTCAATTTTGGCCACAAACTGCAGGGAAAATTGTTGGGTGCAAAGAAAAACCCACAACTAACATCAGCTAAAATACGGGGAGTTCTAAAAACTAGCGGTGCGGCTGTTTAAGAACACAAAAAAGGAGGCACTTGAAGAAAAAGGGGCTGATGGTGAGTCACCAGAAAAAAACCCATTACTGCGCAAACCAAAAGTATCTCCCCTACAATACGCCAAACAGCACAGAAAAGCTAAAAAAATTCTGAAAAGGTATTTGGAGTATGAGGCCAAAATAAAATTTTTTTTGTGCACAACCAAAACGTTTATTTGGAGAGATATCAACAAGGCCTTGAGAAAAGAAACCCATTCATACTGTAAAGCACGGAGGGAATCGTTGATTTTTTGGGGATGTGTGTGCTAAAAGGCACAAGAAACTTGGTAAAAGTTGAAGAAAAGAGGAAGCAGCACATTGTCAGCAATACTGGGGGCAAATTTGCACTCATCAGCCGGAACTGGCATGGGAGTACTTGGACTTTTCCAACATGAAACAATCTAAAAAAAAAGGCCAAGTGACCTGTCTTTGGGCTACAGCAGAGAAAAATGAAGGTTGTGGAGTGGCCTCTCAGTCTCCTGATCAATATCATTGAGCCGCTCGGGGGAGATCTAAAGCGACGTTTCATGAAAGACAGTCCAGGAATTTAAGGAACGGGAGGCTTTTTTGCCAAGAAAAAAGGGCAGCTTCACCATCTGAGAAAATAAAGAGCCTCACCCACAACTACCAAAAAGATTTCAAGCTGTCGTTGATGTTAAGGGGCAATAAGGGTTTTAAAAAAAACTGGGGTATGTGAACTTTTGTCAGGGTCATGGGAGGGTTTTTGGTTTTTTAAAAAAAACACGTTTTTGGGACAATAAATGGTTTCCCCCCCAAAACCAAAAAACCCTGATGGAAAAAGGGTTTTTGTGTTTCCATTCATATTCTCTAAAAATAAGGCCAAAAAAGAAAAATTGCAGGGTGCGTAAACTTTTAGCAAAAAAGTACAAAAAAAATTTTTAGTATATTTTGAATAAAAATTTTTCCCCATTTTCCTATTCAGTTCCCCAATAGATATCATGCAACCCTGTTATTAACTGAATGCCTGGAGGTCACATCACTGACACTATGTCCATGGGAACCATTATTATATATAGAGATGGGCGAATTTCTCAAAAATTCAATTCGCCGACTTCGAATTTTCCGACAAAATTTGTTTTGGTCCAAATTATCAGGACGAATTGTGTTAAAAAAACGCTATTTCGGGCTGCACAGAGCCTGTGGGTGCTGTAAAACATTGTGCCATGCTTAATAGCAGAGGGAGCTTGGGTTTTTCTTCATACAAAGTTGTGTTTTAGTATGTCACGCTATGACTGCCGCCCCCTTTTTTTTCGCTTCACATTTAAAAAACCCTGGGGGGGGAAAAAAAAATTTAAAAGGCAAAAAATGACCAAAAAAATGAGCGGGGAAAAGTGCCTGATAAAGTTATGGGCCCCAGCTGGAAAAAAAAAATCTGAGGGCTACGATCCTACCCCCTAGCGTCAAAGAACACAGTAGTAGGTTCCGGAGCCACCCCAGATCCACATAGTAAAAGGGGCTCACACAGGAGTCACCCTCGAGGGGGCCATAGCATCCGGTGTCATTTCCAGCCATGTGTTGACCCCACACTAGGTCCATACACTTTCTCCCCCGTGACATCTGAAAACCCAGCCAAGAGTCGGTGGGTTTGTTTTCACAAAACCCCTAGTTGTCACCCTATCCTAACCCACCTTTTGTCCCCTTAGTTTCCCACAGCCAGAGAAACTAAAAATGTCTCTGGCCTCTGCGCCCCTTACAGTGAGGAGCAAAATATTTGAGGACAGTGGGCAGCACAGAGGTGGGGGAAGACATCCCCTGCTTCTTGGAAGAAGGGAAATTGATGAGGAAGTTGCAATGGGGGGTTATGTTTGGGGCGGTCGGCTTTTAAGCGCACCGTTTTGGGAGGACGGCGGGGGAAGGCAAACAATAACGTTTAACCCATCGCACATGGGAGCCCCGGGAAAGCAGGCGAGGGGGAAAGTTATTTCTGGTGCCTAGTTTAAACAAGGCTTAAAGTGCCCCCCAAAAGGAAAATTCAGTCCACTCCATGCCTTTTGCCCCCTTTTTCCTGGGATGAAGTGGCGCCCTACGGGTCCCTACCCTCGATTAACCATTGTCCCGGGCCCCCGGGGCTTTTTGTTATCTTAAAATTAAGTTTTTGGAGCGGGAGGAAAGAAGGAGGTTTTGGACGACAGACAATCTGGATTTTTGGACAGTAAGAGTTTTAAAGTTTGGGCCGGAGATGTAAAGTTGGGTGTTTCCCGCATATGGTGGTTTTTGAAAAAACCATGTGTGTATAGTGAACCCGCCAACAGTGTACAAGGGTTCATATTTCAAGGAGAAGAGAGAAACAGCTTGCTTTTTAGGGAGTGGCGCAGCCCGTTAAAAAACGGGGGTTTTTGTTGGGCCCGGAGTGCAGGGGGGCAGATTGCGGGTTGGAAGCCAAAAGGCCCCGTTTTATACCACCCCCCTTTGCAGGTCCCCCGAAGTGGGCACAGGGGGTCCTGGGTCAACGGCGGGAACAGTCGTCATTCCAGCCTTTTTTGGTAAAATCACCTCTTGGCGGGGGTGCCCCTTTTTTGCGAGACACCAGAGTAGGGTTGAACATTTTCTATATGTAGAATCTGTGGGGAGAAAGTAAAGCGTGCCAGGACCTAACGTTTTCACCACGGCCCCCGCATCAACATCATGCAGTGTCACCATACCCTGTTTCAGATGTGGTGGTCCATCCTGTCCCAACAGTGTGCAAACCCCGGGGAGCCTCCCCTTTCAGGCAGTCAAGGGTTCACCACCCCTGGTAGACAATCCCTGTCTATTACTCATCTTCCGGGCCAATACTCCTGCTGGTGCCCGCAGTCGTTCACCCCAGACGATTGCCAAAGGGCGCTATGCGTTACCCTCCCTAAGTGCAGAAGTTGACCGTGCTCTGTTTTAATTGGGGGTACTGCAGTCCCCCCCCTTTTCAAAATGGGGACTCTGCACCATTCAAAAAACTGGCCAGGAAAAAATTTACTTCCTTCTGCATTGTAACAAAACGGGTTGATCCCTGGACCACGCAAGAGGTGGAGCGGCCAGCCAGGGAGCGGGGTCTCAGTAGGTCCCCGGGTTTTCCCCCAAGAGCCTGCCCAGGCGGATGGACTTTTGCTGGGAGTCCTACAGGTCGCTACCCCTGGCGGCTATTTGAGGGGGAAGCCGAGGGACAGCGAGGTACCGAATCGTAGACAAAGGGCAGGCCAACGGTCAGGGGAGGCGGCGGAGATTCGAGGCAGATAAGTGCGAAGGTCAGGGTACCACGGGGAAAACAGGAACTGATGAACAGGGGGGAAATTTATAACAGAAAAAAATAATTAACAGGGGGGAAATTATTGAAAAAGGGGGAAATTTGATGAACAGGTAAAAAAAGGGGGGCCCCTTTTTCCCCCCTTACGGGGGGACTCCCCTTTTTCCACCGTTAACAGTGGAGGGCCCCCC
>JAODAL010020722.1:0-68726 GCA_025379985.1 Phyllomedusa bahiana
TGGGGGCCCCCCTCTAGTTCGGGGCCCCCCCTCTAGTAGTCAGGGCCCCCCTTGTAGCCAGGGCCCCTTTTGTAGCCAGGGCCCCCCCCTCTAGTAGTCAGGGCCCCCCCTCTGTATCGGGCCCCCCTTAGTAGTCGGGGCCCCCCCCCCTAGTAGTCAGGGCCCCCCCCCCTAGTAGTCAGGGCCCCCCCCCCCCTAGTAGCAGGGCCCTCTTTTGTAGCCGGCCCCCCCTCTAGGTCGGGGGCCCCCCCTCTAATCGGGGCCCCCCCTATAGTCGGGGCCCCCCTTTTTGTAGCCAGGGCCCCCCTTTTTGTAGGGGGGCCCCCTAGTACCGGGGCCCCCCCTTTTGTAGCCGGGGCCCCTTTGGGGGGTGTTTAAAAAAAATAAAACAAAAAAACAGCCACTTACCTGGCCCCGGCTCCGCCCCGGGCCCTCCGTGTGCCGCCGGCTCCTGATGCACTGCATAGGGGGCGGGGTAAAAGTGACGTCACCGCCCGCCCACCCACCAGTGGGGCCGGCCCCCGGCGGGGAAAGGGCCCTACGTCTTCCCCCCGGGGGAGAGCAGGAGGCAGCGCTAGTGGCGCGTGCCCGCTGAAAAACCGCGACCCCGGGAGTCGGGGACTTTTATCCCCAGCCCCGGGGCCCGGTCTCTGGGCGCTCGGGACGCAGGTCCCGGGCGTCCAGGCCCTAATGCGCCCCCGGGCCCGGGGAGCGAGGGCACGGCCTCCGGGGCCCACAGCGCTCGGGGGGGCCCACGGGGGATTCCCCGGTCCCCCCCGGGGCCCAGCCCGACCTCCCCCGAAGGCCACCCCTGCCCCCCGGGGAAACCCACCACCGATTTTGATTTCTTCTTTGTCGCTTCCTTCGTTTCTTGTGTTGTTGCTACTGTATTCCTCCTCTTTCCAAAAAATTTCCTCCCCCCCCAAAAAAAACAGGCCCGGCCCATCCGCACAGGGGATTCTAATAGCTGGTTTCACGGGGCCTGTCACAAGAATGGTGGCTCCTCCCTTCACCCCTTGGGGGGCAGGGGTGCTTTTAGAGCTGGCAGCCAATTTGTCCCCCAATGTGACAAGCCCTGAGGGATTTCCACACTGTTTGATCCTGAACCGGGTTCACAGAGATGGTGAACCCACTTTTTTTCCCCAAATTCTCCTGTTCCCAATCCCTAAATTGAATAAGGGGGCGTGCCTCACTCCCGGCTCTCCCCACCCCCCTTCCTCTTGCTGTACCACTTTGGTGGTCCTGTCCCGCCCCCCGGCGGCACCCTTTTTGGCTCATACCTGATTTTTCTCTGCAGGCCCCGTTTTTGCGGCTCCGCCCCCGAGGGGCGCCGCACGCTGCCGGTCGCGGGACTCGTCTATGCCCTTCTCCAATATGGCGCGTCTCCGGCCGTGTCATCCGGGGGGGGGGTTTCCCCGACGCACTTCGGGTTTCCCCCCCGTTCACTTCCGTTTGGCGTGCCGCTTCTGACCGCCCAAAAGGGGAGGACTCCCCGGCCGCAGGGGGCCCGCCCCCCTAGAATCTTGTCACTGGTGACTAGAAAACCGTGGCCACGCTCCTCCTTCTCCTGGGCCCCGGGCGCCATTTTGGTTCGAGACTCCCGCTGCTGCCCGCCTGCATCCCGGGAACCGCTGGCGTGCGACTTCTCTTGGAAGGGTCCTGCCCCCATTCAATAGCCCGGTGCTTTTTCCCCCAGCTTGCCGGGCCTCTTTCAGGTTTTGTTAACGGCCGTAAGCGGCCCCCTCTTGGGGCCCCGAGGTGGTTACGGCGGAACGGGCCTCCGCAGGTCCTCTTAACCCCCCTCATACGTTGCCCCCCCCCTTCAAATCTCCGGAAAAACCGGGGAAGCGGGCCGCCAGCGCTTCTGCACCTTACCTTGCCCAGGTTCCCCGGGCCTCACCTCGGGCCGGGAATTCTCCCTTAGTTCTCCCGCGGCTCTCACCCCCTGCCTTGCCCCGCCGCCCCGCCCCCCCACGCTGCGGGGGTTTATGCTGTCGGGGCAACAGGGGGAAAGGGGCCCCGGCCCGGGAAATTGCCTCTTGCTCCATATTTCCCCTTTCTCCTCCCCTCCTGGGGGGCTGCCACCCCCCCCCGAAGGGAGGGGGGTCCCCCGGGGGGACTCACTCCCAGATGGCACGGACTCTATGGAAAAGGAACAGCCCGAAAAAAAAAAAAAAACTTGCACAAAACACAAAAAAACTGTAAAATAAAAACCCAAAAAAAGCTCCCCGCCCCACCCACACTGTTATCACAGTATGACATATGAGCTCAGAGAGCAAGCCCTTGCCGGGACTAACCCCCGGCCCCCCCCGGGGGTCCACCCCCCCGGGAAAGCCATGGTAAAGGGGTACTCACTCAGATGGGACTAGTCCAGCCAAAAGGCTATAGTCCCCGGCAGGAAAAAAAACTTCACCGGCAGATGTTTTTCCTCCACCTGGCCCAACACAGCACAGCATCGCTCCAACTCCTCCCACCAACTTCCTGGGCGGGTGTAGCACCAGACTTGCCCCTGCGGTTTCTTGGAGTCACCACACGAAAAAAACGCTTAAATTTAACCCCCGGAGTAAATTTCGCCAAAGAATTGAGCGCCAAAAAAGAAGTGGGATTTGTATTTAAAAACGCCCTTTTTTTAAATAATACAACAGGAACTGGCTTGGTCCCTCTTGGATATTCAATGTGCTGTGAGCAATAGGATTTAAAAGTATATGCACGCAGTGATGCACATGAATTTAATCCAATACCCCAAAAAATCAAAATAGAAAATTTAAGAGAAGCATCCCCTTTAGCAAGTGAGACCCCACAAAAACGCTGTATAAAAATCGTTCTTCATAAAGCTATTTGCCCAGCGCACCTTCCCCGATCAGTACAGGGGAGGGGGAGTTTCCCCGCGCGCCCCGGACTTATATTGCGGGGAAGTCACAAATCCCGCCGGGCTCTGATTTGGGTTCTCTCTGCACATGTATGCGGGTATGCCCTTTTTCCCCCCAGGTTCTTTGCCCCATTTAACGCCATTCTCGCAGCCTTTATCAAAAGAAAAGCACACTTTATTCACCCGAATTTCCCCAAACTTCACTTCGTTAAAAACCGAAAATTTTCCCGAAATTTTAAAGAATCCACTTTGTTGAACAATTTCGCCCATCCTAAACATGATACATGAACAAGGGGAAAAACTGAACTTTTTTTTTTAATATAATGTAACATTGTTTTGGACTAGTGTAATTACACACATGGTAGTTTTAATTGGAATGAAAGCAAGAAAATTGTACATAAAATGTATAATTTGTACATTTTGACGCACTATCTTAGATTTTTTTTATTACTTAATTACTCTCTAAGCCTGCTCCATGCACAGCAGGTAACAGCTGTTAGTTCCAGCCGGGACATGCCACTAGCAGACATTATCAGAGGCAGCTTAGATCCTAGCAGATTAACTCTTTAGATGCCACAGTAAACATGACCACAGCATGTTGCCCTATTGCACCTTTGCATCAAGATAATTGTTTGCCGACCAGTTGTCATGGCAGCCGGGGGCCTAATAAAGACCTCCATGGCTCCTATCTTACTACTTGTATTACACCCTTCCATCAGCTTGAGTAGTAGGCCGATGTTTGCTTGTGTAATAGGCACAAAGGAATGGCACAGGGAGAGACGAGCCTGAGTGGTTGATGCTTGATAGAAGTTGTCATGGTACAGGTGTCTCCGGGCTCTCTCCCTTGGGTGCAGCACTAAAGTGAAGGAGGGAATACACCTGACTCATTAGTGGTCTGGACAAGTTCCCCGGGGTGCTATCTCTGGTGTATGGTGGATGGTGTATAGTAGTCCGACCTTGCCGGGACGTACCCAAGATGGTAGTGGTTTGTGCAGTTGTGCAGGAAATGTAGTTGGTAAAATAATACCCGTCTTTACTGAAGACAATTAACTTCTAAGCAGCAAAATAAACATTTCTCCCAATCCACATGGAAATGCCCAGCAGGGTGATGAAGGTCAGGAGCTCCTTACCATAGCAGCAACAGGTTGTACCTGTTAAGAGTAGTGGTCTGTATCCCCCTTGTTGCAGACTTGAAGTGTCCCAGTGTATGGTGGCAGCCTAATACTCCTTCTCTTATTGCAGGTTGTGGTAGAGTCTTAGGGTATGTTCACACGGGTTTAACTGCGGGAAGTAATTAAGCCCCGCAGTTTCGCTGTGTGTCAGGGGTCGTGGCGGGTGCGGAGGGAAGGCACATCAAAGGCCCTTAGAGAATCATTAACAGACGCGCTGATACGCTGCTGGTAATTCACATGTGAATTATCTCCCCCCTCGGCGTTTTCGCCGAGCAGGGAGAGGAGACGTAATCCATAGTTCTCTATGAGAACTGTGGATTACCATAGTTACTGGGACGGATTCAGCCCGTAATTGGCGCACTCCGGCGTGTAATTACGGACTGAATTACGTCCCGCAGTTAGCCGTGTGAACATAGCCTTATAGTGGTCACACAAACTGGCAGCTTTCTTCTTTCTAAACTACTCTCAAACAGCAGAACTTCATACCAGTTTTCCCTCCCCATCTTTACCACTCACTCCCTAGACTGAGCCCAACTGACCTCCTGCTTTCAGCTGCTCTACAACTGCCACTTCTGTGTGAGAACCGCTCCCCCCCCCCCTTGTCCAATTCAGTAGTTAGGGATGAGTTTATATTATCGCCCAAAGTTAAATCGCCACGGTTTTTAGGCTTATCGAAAAATTTCAGATCACGCGAAAGTTTAGGTGACAATCTTACAGATAATCTATTACTAGCGTTTCCTGTCATTTGGTGGCCAGCCAAAAAAGCTCTGAGGATAGAGTGCCGTGAGGAGGATGTACAATGTCCCCCACTTTTTCGGTGTTTGGATCTATTGGCTGCAAAAATCACGTGATCTCTTTTATCTAGCAACTGCATTTCTTTTTCTTAATTTTCTGTCTTGCACTTCAACAGCGGGACGTGCTGGTTTAAAACCAATACTTTCTAACAGCTCTGAAGAGAGCCCTTTTCTAGTACAAGAAAAAAAATTCACCTACTGTACTTAGAAAATTAAATTAAAATTTTGCTTCTTTTTTATTTAGAAAAATTTTTAAAGATATCTTCTGGGGTCCATCGGGGGCTGGGGTGGGCGGCTGCCGGGGGGGGGGGGCAGCTGCCGGGGGCGGGCAGGGGGAGAGAGGTTTTTGGGAAAAGGAGGGTGATATTTGCACCTCAGTGTGTTCTGTCATTTTAAATTGAGAAAGCATTTTTTTTTAAAATTTTTTTTTGGCCAGCGACCTCGAAAGGGGGTGAAATTGCCCCTTTTTTTTTCAGTTCTATGCAATCACTGCGTGTCATTTTCCCCAAAAACTTTCCCTATAACGTTTAAATAGTTTTATTGAAGCCCCGTGCTCGTTTGGCCATAGACCAGTTATACCAATTGTGTTTTACATTTTTTATAGTAAATTGCCCGTTTTCGGGGTGCAAGGTCACCATATTAACCCATATTAAATTTAAAGACAAAAGTCACGCACACCTAAAGTACAGGGGAAATTTATGGGGGGTGCATGAAAAAGTAAAACCCCCAAATCTAATCAAAGTGAAAATCCACTGCACACCAAGGGGTTTTGGAAAAAAGGTATAGCTTTATTAACATATAGCCTGAATTAGAGCTAAGTGATAGATCCAAACAAGATCAAAAAACGAATAGTATCGTATGACCAGTTTAAATATCACAAACATAACCAGTGAAAACAAAGGTTAAAAGACATGGATGTCAAAAAAATTTTTGACTTTCGGCATCAAAACCTTTTCAAAACTGACACTAATGAAAGGTGAGACTACGAAAGGGGAAGGGGATAACTAAGATATATGGCAGGGGCGCCACTGCATGTGCTGGCCTTTTGTAATGCCCCCCCCCGGTGTAAGGGCCAGAGGGGCGAAGAATAAGGAAAGGACGAACCGTCCAAGGAAGTCAGACCGTTTTAAAAAGGGTTTATCCGAAACGTCAAAATATTTTCTTGACACCGTCCTCTAATCCTTTTCATTTTCCTACGGGCTATGTACTTGTGAATATTTCAAACTGGTGCAAACTAATATTCGTTTTTTTATCTTGTTGGATCTATCACTATGCTCTAATTTTAGGCAAAGTTCAATAAAAAAACTAACCTTTTTTCACAAACCCTTTGGGGTGCAGTGATTTTTTCACTTTTTCATATTAATCCCCATAACATTTAAATACCCAATTCAACCCTTTCGTCCTGGGTTTTCCCCATAGACCAGTTTTTCGCATATTGTTTTATACATATTTTATATAAATTACCCTGTTTTTCAGTGTACGAAAAGGCCGCCAACAAAACCAATAACATTTTAAAAACCTTATTGACTCCTTTTTCCGGGGACTTTTTTTAAACGTGGTCCCTGTAAATTAAAGGGCTGTGCTTCCAGGACGGTCCCCCGGACAGGATGTGAATGTCCATTCAACTAAAATGGGGGTTCAAAGATTTTTTTTTTTCCGGCACTTTTTTTAACGGGGTCTGCAGGTTGAGGGGCATCTGGGTACAGGACAGGGAAGTCCAATTCCAGTTCAACCCAAAAGAGGTTCAAATAAACTGCCTTCTGGGACTTTTTAAATTTTTGGGGTTTAGGGAGGTTTAAGGGTCATGCTGTGGTACAAGACAGGGATAGTGAATGGTCTGTGACTTTTTTTCTGTGACTCTTGTTGCCTAATTGTTTTGCCTAAGATGTAGCACGTATCCAGTTTACTGTTGTGGATGTTAATTCCAGCTTCTCCTCCCCTGTTTGGGTGTAAGAATTTAGCTGTGGTTCCTCTCCCATAGACTTTAATGGTCATCGGTGATTATCTATTATCGACTATCGGATATCGGCATGATAATTGCCGATATCAACTATCGATCCGATAACGATAGTTGACACAATCGCTCATCACTAATCAGGAGCTAGGTGTTGAATCACTTGGTGTGAGGTGTTCTGAAGCTTAAAGAGAACCTGTCACATAGTTTATGACCCCCTTGTTGAGGACAGTACAAGCTAGTGACAGACATGCTGTTTCCAGCGCTGCGTCCCTTATTCTGTAAGATGCTGTTGTTTTAGAGCATTTCATGCTCAAATCTGCAGTTTTCTGCCAGAAAATGGTCATGAAAGAGTGCGGTTTTAATAACCTGCCCACATGAGACTAGCCCCGCCCACCTCACAACTGAGTAACCTATTACTTTGAATAGGTAGAACCATGTGAATAATTGCCAGGTGGGCGGGGCTAGTCTTTGGTGGGCGGAGCTAACACCTGCTCAGATTTAAGTATTAAGGGAGACATGTATGAAAACTGTCTTGGTCTAAGACTTTTCTTGTTGCCCATAGCAACCAATCAGAGAGCCCGTTTCATTTTTCAGAGCACTATATGAAATGAAATGGGCACTCTGATTGGTTGCTATGGGCAACAAGGAAAGTCTTAGACCAAGACAGTTTTCATACATGTGGCCCTAAATGCTCTAAAACTGCTGCATCTTACAGAATAAGGGACACAGCACTGGAAACAGCAGGCCACATGTATGAAGCTCGCCACGTCGGGGCGCACCTTTTCGCCAGTTTTCCGGTGAAATTTGCGCCTGATTTATGTCGGCGCCGGGGCGCACTCATACATAGCATGTAAAGTCCGCCGTGCCTCGCCAGTGTGTCGGGCGCAGTGCGGGGACTTAGGCGCAGTGCGGTGCTGCGCCTATGATTCGCCGGCCGAGGTAGTGCGCTCATACATAGCATGTAAAGTCCGCCGTGCCTCACCAGTGTGTGGGGCGCAGTGCGGGGACTTAGGCGCAGTACGGGGCTGCGCCTAATATTCGCCGTCCGAGGAGGTGCGCTCATACATGTGGGGAAAAGTTCACCGCGCCTCGCCAGTGTGTGAGGCGCAGTGCGCCTAACATGTATTCCGATTCGAGACAGGCTGGAAAACAGCGAGAAATCATTAAAGATGGAGTATGAATCAAAAAATCGCCTTTATAAAGGCATAAAACATTCTCTGAAAAAGAGCTGAAACCTACAAAAAAAAAATACATAAATAAAATCACTTTCCAAAAATCCAGAACGGTGCTACATCGGGAATTAGGATATTGAAAATTGCCAGGAAATACAGTAATTCAAATTCTGTAAGCTATTCCCATTGGTCGGCAGAAACCAGACAATCAGAATAGGAGCGACAGTGACCCATTAAAACCTATGGAGAAGTTTGGACCAATCAAAATCAAAGGCGGGACAGTTCAAAATACTGTAAAAAGGCAGAAATGAGCTGATTGGTTGAGCTAGCGGGGCTTGGCTACCCCGGCCAATCAGAGCGCGAGCTACTTTCTCATAGAGTTCTATGGGGAAAAGAAATGCAGAGCGAGCTGTGTTTGTGATTGGCTAATTTAAAAGAGGTGCGGTTATTTGGACCAATGGGAGAGCGAGTGACGCTCTTATGGGTTTTCTAATACAATCTGTAATAAAACTGTACATGGCCGAAATCAAATGATAAGACTCCCGAAGTGATACCGGACAAAATGCAGAAAAGAGCTGATTGGTTGAAGTAGCGGGGGCTTGGCTATCCCGACCAATCAGAGCGCGAGCTACTTTGTCCCATTGTAGTCTATGGACAGATCGGGGCAATGTAAAGTATATGTATAATAATTTCTCATAGAAAGGATATGGATGAACTGATTGGTTGAGACCAGGCGGCAGATATGAATCCACCAATCATACTGTATGTAGTGCCTCGATTTTGAGTGTAGCAAAAAGGGCGCAAGAGAAGGGCTCCCTAAAAGTTATTACAGTCTATGGGAGATATTCTAGTACTGTGATTGGTTGGGGGAAAGAGGGGCTCGTCCTGCTTAGCCAATCACGGGGTGACTACTATCTCATAAAGTTTTTTTATGGAGAAAAAAATGCAAGCAAGCCTGTTTGGGGATTGGCTAATTTAAAAAAGGACAGTTATTTTAGCCAATGGGAGAGCGAGTTAAAAAAAAATTTGAAAAAAAGGAATTTAAGGGCCCCTTTTAAAATTTGGCCCTTTCCTGTGATTCACAGCAATCTAACCCCCTAAATTTCCCCATGCCTTGCTTTATAGCTTTTGAATGTTCAAAAAAATTTTTTTCCCTATGATCCGAAAGTGAGTGAAAATAAATCATGGTTTTTGAATTTTTTTCTTTAAATCATAATTTTTTCCCCATTTTTTAAAGACGTTTTTTTTTTGCTTTTTAAAGGGAAACTTTAAGGGGGGAAAATTCTTCCCCTCCCTTGTCCCCAAAATCTTTTGGGGGAAAAGGGAAAGGATTTCTATTTCTCATCCAAAATCTTTGCCTCCCATACCCTGTGGGGCAGGAAATTAAATAGGCCCGGTCCACCCACATTCCCCAAAATTTAAAAGAAACATAAAAAAACCCAAAAACAGGGAAACCCCATATTTTCATATTTTTTTCACACTAACCAGAAAAAATTTTTTTAGATATTAGTCTGGGAAAGGGGTTTCCAAAAAAATTGGGGAATGTCCCAAAACCCTTAAAAAAAACCGGGCATCCCCGAAAATTTATCTTGAAAAAGCTACTCAAGCCCCCCAAACACGTGTTTAAACCCAAAAATCCCCAAAAGGGGGAATTGGGGAAGAATCAAAAAAAACTGCAGGGAAATGCGGAGTAAAAGTTTTTTAGCAAAACAAACTTTGAAAAGTTAAAAACAAAAAAGGGTACCGAAAAAGTGTTATTGGGTAGATAAAAAAGGTCTAATTTTGTCACTTACAGCCTTATTAAAAAACAAACAAAAAAAAAACAAGGGGTTTTCAAAGGTGCACTTTTTGTACAACATATTCACCACAAAAACAAAAAAAATAATGCAACATTTTTTAAAAAAATGTTTTTCCAATTTTACACCACAAAACACAACTCAGTGAAACATTTCCCAAAAGGGGGTAAGGTTTACTTCAAGAGCATTTTAAAAAAAGGGTCCATTTTAAAAACACCTATTTTTTTATTAAGGGAGAAGAAAAATCACCCACTTTGGGTTACAATAAAGTTTTTTTTTGAGGGGAAAATTCCCCCTGTCTAAACCCTTTCCAATACACAAAAAACAGGAGATAAAGTTTTTCCCTTTATTTTATGAAAAAAAACTACAAGATGCAAAGTAAAATTTTAAAAAAATAATACAAAAAATGCAATTTTAAATTTAATTTCCCTGAAAAACATTTTGTAACAATTTTGTGGGTAGCACCACAAAACCCCCAAAAGGGTTTAAAAAAACGGCAACCCATCTGATTGCACGCAAAAAACCGGTTAAAGGGAAAAAATAACATGTCATCCGTATCGAAAAAACTTTTTGGGAAAAGCACTCAGGAAAATACAACATCCAATTTTTGATGGGAAAATTTAAGGTTTTTTCACCCACAGAGTGGGAGTGTTCCGGAAAATCGTCCCGGGGCCGTGAAGGGAAGATGGAATTTTTTATCCTTTTTTCTAGGGACCGCAGGGTGCCTATACAAATAATGAACAAATAATGAATTTAATTAAAATTTTTAAAATTGTATAATCTTGAAAATGTACAAAATCGTAAAATAGGGGTTAAAAAGACAGGTTTTCTGTAAAATTTTTAAAAAGGGTTTTTTTATTTACTTTTATTTTTTTACAACCCCTATTAAAAAATCATTTTTTATACAAAATCGGGACAACTTTGTGATCTTATCATTTTTTTTTGCCAGGGACAGTTTTATTATAATTGCATTAGAAAACCAAAAGAGTGCGCTCGTCTCCCCCCTTTTGGGGCCCAAAAAAAAATCGCGCCCCCTTTTAACTTAGCCAATCACAAAAAAGCTCGCTCGCATTTTTTTTTCCCCCATAGAACCCCTAAGGGCGACATGTATAAAACTCGCCGGGTCGGTTGGGGGCTTTTTTCCCCTAGTTTTTCCCCCTCGGCCTCGCCAGTGGTTTTGGCGCAGTGCGGGGCTGCGCCCCAACACACCATATAAGGGCCCCCTTCCCCTCCTAATTTTGATTGGGTGGGTTTTTGGGGACCATCAGAAAAGCTTAAAAAATTTAATTTTCTTTATTTCCCGGCGATTTTCTCTTTGCAATTCCCTATTAGCCCCCGGGCCCCCGGCGACAAACGCGTTGGGTTTTGGGGGTTTTTTTTGATTTTTTTTTTAGAGGGAAAGTTTTTTGCTCTTTATTGATAATTTTTTTTCATTTAAACAAAAATTATTTTTTTTTTAATACTTTTTATGCCGCACGGGGCTAGCGCCGGGGAAATTTTAGTGCCCGCTTTTTCTCCATAGACCCAAAAGGGGAAGTACTCGCGTTCCGATTGGGTGGGAAAGCCAAGCCCCCGCTACCTTTAACCCAAACACTCTATTTTTTGCAAATTTTTTTTGTATTTTTTAACTTTTTTTCCGCCTTTGAATTTGATGTTCCAAAAGTTCTCCATAGGTTTTTTTAATTTGGGGCTTTGTCGCTCCCATTCTGATAGGGCCCGCTACCAACCCCCCCAAAACTCAACCAATCACTCTTTTCCCCCATTTTTTCTTTATTTTGAACGTCCCCCCCCTTTTAATTTTTATTTTGGGCCCAAAAATTCTCCAAAGGTTTTAAAAAAGGGCTTTTCGCTCCATTTCCCGATTTGGGTTTTGGGTAGCCAAAACCCCGCTAGCCCCAACCAAACAAAATTTTTTTCGCATTTTTTTCTGTATTTTGAACTGCCCGCCCTTTTATTCTGAATTTGGGCAATCTTCCCCCATAGTTTTAAGGTTTTAATGTCCCCTCCCATTCTTATTGGCCGGGTTTTTTCCCACCAATTAGAATAAACTTTCAAATTTGAATTACTGGGTTTTCCCCGGGAATTTCCAATATCCGATTTTTTTGATATTGCGCCGTTTAGATTTTTTGGAAAGTGTGTTTTTTTTTAATTTATTTTTTGAGGTTCAGCTCTTTTCTTTATAAAAGTTTTTTTTTTTGCCTTTATAAAAGGGGAAATTTTTTTGGGGAAACATAAATCCCCCACGGAAACGAGCGCCGAGAAATTTTGTCGCGATCTTTGATCTCTTCCTCCCCAAAGTTCCGATTTCCCCTTTTGCTTGCCGCCCGGGAGGACCAATTTTTGAAACCAAAAAAAAAAAACTAGGTTCCCGCCCCGTGGAGCGCCGAGCGCTGCACGCGCCTCGCTTTGCCACTTCGCGATCCCTACTTCCTCGGGGGTTTTTTTAGCGCGGGCCGCGTCCCGGGCCCCGGGAAAGCCCACACCCTCCCACAAAACCCCGCCCACTTGGGGCCCCCCTTCATGCGGGCCCCCCCCCCGGAAAAATGGAAAAACGCTGCGCCTAACACGCATCCCGCGTCCGACCCGGGGATTCAGGGCCGGGGGGCGCAGTAAATTCCAAAAAAAAGGCGGAAAGCCCGTTCATTACAGGGCACCCCCATTTAGATAATAGCTTTTAAAACCCCCTATTTTGGGTAAGCAGAAAGGCCCCTCTTCCCCCCCAACCAAAACACATACAAGAATATTTCCCATAAAATGTAAAAAACTTTTTTGGGCGCCCCTTCTATCCACCCTTTTTGCTACACCAAAAATTGAAAAGCACTTTCATTTTATTGGATTCATATCTGCCCCTTTGGGCTCAAAACCAAACAATTCATCCATAACCTTTCTAAGAGAAAATTAAAAAAATCATTACATTGCCCCATCGTCCATAGCCCACAATGGGGGAAAATAAAGGTTTTTTTTCTCTTTTCCAGAAATGTTTTTTCCCCCTTTAAAAAACCCAATTTTTTTTACTAAAACCCCATCCTCAAAGGAGCTGAGATTCAGTGCCCCCAACTCCCAAGACCAAAGGGGGAAAGTACCCGCCCCTTTGAATTTTGGGGGATACCAAGCCCCCCCCACTTCCCAAACCCTTTAGCCTTTTCCCAAAATTTTTTAAATGTAATTTTTTAAAATGTTCCCCCCCCCTTTTCATTTGATTGGTCCCCCACTACTTACCATAGGTTTTATGGGTTTTACTGTCCCCTTTTTTTTCTGATTGGGGTTTTTTGCCGAACCCAAAAAAAAAGCGCTTTTCAGAAATTTTAATTACGTATTTCCCGGGAATTTTCCCTTTTTTCACAAAATTCCCCGATGTTCTCGGGCACACGAAAAAACGCGTTGTTATGATTTTTTTATGGGATGTTTTAGATGGGTTTTAGCTCCTTTTTTAAAAATGTTTTACAAACCCAATAAAAAAAATTTTTTTTAATCAAAATTCCCATTCCCCCCACCGGGGCTGAGAGCGAGGGTTAAATTTTTTTTGCGATCTTATATATTTTTCCCCTTTAAATTTTTAAATTTAAAAAAGTCAAACTCAATTTTTTGTAAATTTTCCCCTGTTGAAAAAGGGCAAAACCAAACACATTTTGCCCCATTCCAAATTTCGTTCTAGCTTCACCTTTTCCTCCCCCCGGGTCAGGTAACCACAAATTTAACGAGGTTTCCTGTCAGAAACGGTGATGCCGGGCCCCAACCCTTTGCCGACTACATTTCCCCAAAAGCAAACGGACTATTTCCAAATTTTTTGGCGTTTCCCGGGCCCCAAAAGCCCACATTTTCGGGGGGCTGGCCCTTTTAAAAACCTCGAGAACCCAGCGCGGCGCGCCTTAGGAACACGGGGGACGCCGCCTCGGGGCCCAAAGGGGGCGGACCCCGGGAAAAGGGGGCGAGGGCAGGGGAGTCCCCGGGAGGCCGGGGGAAACCCGGGGACTCCTTCCCCGCGGCCCCGCGGGGGCAAACCCACCCGGGGCGCCCGGGGGGCGGCCAAAGGGTGGGGCCCCGCGGGCCTGCGGGCCCGAGGAAACGGGAGGTAAAACCCCGGGCACCTCGACTGACCCATTTTTTCTTCTTGTGTGTTTTTCCCCGAACACTGGGAAAGGGGTGCCTTTTCTCGTCCCGTTCCACATCCACAAAACCCCCTTTTTCGATTAACCCCCTTTATTTCCCCTCCCTGTTTCAAAAAGATAAACATTAAAAGGTCAAGATTTGTTCACAGTATTTTATTGATGAACTGTACTCCAAAGACAGCAAATCAAAGTGTTCTTAAATTCTGTGATTTCCAAACTGGCAACTAGGATTAGAAACAGAAATGTTTCTATGGAATATCGTGTAATAGGGTCTTATGGAAGAATGGTGTCTTGTACACTTTCTGTCCCCCCAAAACTGCAAGGAACTGACATTCACAGACTAAAATCATTCATTCCTTTCCAATGGCTAAACTGAAAAGTTTGGGGACTGCATTGCTATAGCAGCTGCTATGAGGTCCCTTTGACACGTAAAAAAAAACGCTGGTTTTGGGAAAATGGCACAGGAAACTGGGAGCCACCTATCACTTTTTTCACCAGGCCAAAGAACATGTGATATATGTGGTGGCATCAAGAACATCCCAACGGGGAACATGAGGTTCAGCTGGCAGGGCCCTTTTGGCACCCGTGGCACCCCTTTTACAGTAGCCTGACCCCCAAACCAGCAAAATGCCCCTTATGGACACTAAAATAAAAATTAGCAAGAAAAAATTTGAGTATTTGAAATAGATTTTTTTAAATGGGACCATTGATTTTTTCGAAAAAGGCCGTTGCTTCACAGGTCCTGGACCTCTTCGACGGTGAAAACCTAGTAGAAAGTGTTCCCACTTCCACCACTGACCATGGTTGGCGGATTAATGTTAGCGGACTTGTGCAACCACCCCCCCCTTTTTGTGAGGCTGGACTGCACTGAAAAACTACCCCATCATCTTCCTCCCCCCACTAAATTGAGGCGCTCACAGCAACTGCTGCTGAAAATACCACGTTGGATCCGCAATTTTCATCATCAACATCATCATCATCACAGTTGGACTTTCTTGTCCTGACAGTCTACCCTCCTCAAGATTGTGGGCTTTCAGGCCACAGGCACGCGAGGCATTGCTGACCACTTGGGATTTCTTAACTGACTGACCAGCTTCCCTTCTCCCCCTCTGAGGGCAACAGTGATTGGGTGTCAGAGCAGTCAAAATCACCCTCTTTGGCCTCTTGATCTTTTAAAATGCCTTCTGACCCCAACCGCATTGTGTCATGAAAGAGCTCTTCAGAATATGGATTATCTGGAGCGGTCTGTACATTGGGTGACATTGGGCTGTGTTTGCTTCAGGTTGGCATGTTTGATAACGAGATGATAAAGCTGCGATACAATGTAGCCTTTAGTATTTTGCCCGCTGACTATTGCTTTGCACTGCTCTTAGATCGGGTTCCACTCCCACATAGGCATTCACAAAAACATAAGTTGACCAATGCAATAAAAGCCATAGCCCCCTTTAATAATCATTTCATTAAAAAGTAGAAATTGACCCATGATTAACAGTATTTTCCTGTACGAGAATAGATGTAAAGCATTACTCACAATTAGTTGCGGCGTAGCCTGCCGTTCAGAGTTCATTCAATGGGGCTGCCCCTGGCATAGGAAGCGATGAGACGCCGGCAATCGAGCAGGACTGAGTCACTCGTGGACGTTTCGGGATAGCTCCTCCCCTTCCTCAAGCACTCGGTCACGGGGGTGGTCTAACTTATATACAATTTAAAACAACAACAATATATTATATACACAGCAAGAATTCAGCATAGAACAATATATAATGTAGCAATATACAAAGCTTTAGCAAACAAAATTGGGTTTTAATTTTTACGGCTCAGAGAAAGACTCGTAGGTTAAGGTTTTCGTTTAAACCCTTTTGGGGCCATTGATTCAATGATACAATCCAATATGCCTCCCCCTTTAAAAATTTTACAGGTAATTGTGTATGATCCTCACATATCACTTTCTCTAGTATACACCATTTTAATTCCGATAATCCATGATTGGCCATGGCAAAATGCCTAGCCACTGATGTCTCACCATATGTTTTTTTTTTCTCCTCATCTATAGTAGCAATGTTGTCACTTTTTTGTACTAGTTGCTTTTTGAATGTACGGATCGCCGAACGATGTTCGTTTAATCTCACCTTCACATATCTCATTGTCTGTCCGACATATATATGTCCACAGGGGCATTTGAGCATGTATACCACACTACTGCTATCACATGTGTGGAAACCTTTAATTTTGATAATATGTCCCTTGGTTGGATGACAAATAGAGTCACCTTTAATGATAGAAGAACAGTTCTGACACCTAAGACAAGCAAAGGTGCCAGCTCTAGTACTTCTAAAAACTGTCTGAATTTTTTCTTGTGTACCTTGTTTTTTGAAAAAGGCATAAAACATTCTCTGAAAAAGAGCTGAAACCTACAAAAAAAAAATACATAAATAAAATCACTTTCCAAAAATCCAGAACGGTGCTACATCGGGAATTAGGATATTGAAAATTGCCGGGAAATACAGTAATTCAAATTCTGTAAGCTATTCCAATTGGTCGGCAGAAACCAGACAATCAGAATAGGAGCGACAGTGACCCATTAAAACCTAAGGGAGAAGTTTGGACCATCAAAATAAAAGGCGGGACAGTTCAAAATACAGTAAAAATGCAGAAAAGAGCTGATTGGTTGAGCTAGCGGGGGCTTGGCTATCACGGCCAATCAGAGCGCGAGCTACTTTCTCATAGAGTTCTATGGGGAAAAGAAATGCAGAGCGAGCTGTGTTTGTGATTGGCTAATTTAAAAGAGGTGCGGTTATTTGGACCAATGGGAGAGCAAGCGATGCTCTTATGGGTTTTCTAATACAATCTGTAATAAAACTGTACATGGCCGAAATCAAATGATAAGACTCCCGAAGTGATACCGGACAAAATGCAGAAAAGAGCTGATTGGTTGAAGTAGCGGGGGCTTGGCTATCCCGACCAATCAGAGCGCGAGCTACTTTGTCCCATTGTAGTCTATGGACAGATCGGGGCAATGTAAAGTATATGTATAATAATTTCTCATAGAAAGGATATGGATGAACTGATTGGTTGAGACCAGGCGGCAGATATGAATCCACCAATCATACTGTATGTAGTGCCTCGATTTTGAGTGTAGCAGAAAGGGCGCAAGAGAAGGGCACCCTAAAAGTTATTACAGTCTATGGGAGATATTCTAGTACTGTGATTGGTTGGGGGAAAGAGGGGCTCGTCCTGCTTAGCCAATCAGCGGGTGAGCTACTTATCTCATAGAGTTCTATGGAGAAAAGAAATGCAGAGCGAGCTCTGTTTGTGATTGGCTAAGTTAAAAGAGGCACAGTTATTTGAGCCAATGGGAGAGCGAGTTATAAATATATTAGAACAGATGGAATGGAAGTCCCATTATACATGGCTTACCTGTGATGTCACAGCACTCTATCCCTCTATTCCTCATGACCTTGCTTTAGTAGCTTTGAGATGGTTCCTTCATAAATTTTGTCACTATGATCCGAATGTGAGTGAATATATTATCATGGTTGTAGAATTTCTTCTTACTCATAATTTTTTCACATTTGATGGACATTTTTTTCTGCTATTAAAAGGAGCTTCTAAGGGGGCAAAGTTCTTCCCCTCCCTTGTCAACATCTTTATGGGGAAATGGGAAGAGGATTTTCTATTGTCTCATGCCAACATCTTTGCCTCCCATACCATGTGGTACGGACGTTATATAGGCCCGGTCCACCACATTCCCAAATTCATAGAATACATAAATAACAACAACATGAACCTCATATTTACATATTTTACACACTAATCCAGTATTGATTTTTTAGATATTAGTCTGGTAGGGATTCCAAATAAATTGGTAATGGTCAAACCTTACATAAAACCGACATCCCAGAATTCTATCTTGAATGCTACTTCAAGTCACCCAGAACACGTGATAACCAATATCCCTACGGGTGAATTGGTAAGAATCAAAAGAAACTGCAGTGAAATGCAGGAGTACATGTTTCAGCAAAATCAAACATTAGAAAAGTTAAGACAAAAAGGATATCCAGAAAAAGTGTTATTGGATAGATGCAAAAAAGTGTCTAATATGTCACGTGACAGCCTTATTAAAGACAAACAAAAAATTAAAAAACAAGGGATTTTCAAAGGTGTCACTTTTAGAACAACATATTCACCACAATACAAAAACATATGCAACATTGTTAAAAAATGTTTGCCAATGTTACACTCACATACACAACTCAGTGATATCATTTCCAAAGGAGTAAGGTTTGTAGCTACAAGAGCTTCTAATATTGGATCCATAATATCACCTAGTTGCTATGTAAGTGAGAAGAAAAAACACGCCACTTGGCTTACATATAAAGGTTTTTTTCGATGTGGACATTCCACCTGTCTAGCTTGCCAATACACAACAACAGGAGATACGTTTACATCTTATGTTATGAACAGAAAATACAAGATGCAACAGTACATTAATTGTAATACAAAAAATGCAATGTATTTAATTTCATGTAATACATGTCGTATACAATATGTGGGTTGCACCACAACTCCACTAAAAGTTAGAATAAGACGGCATCTATCTGATGCACGCAAACCGGTATGGAAACATAACATGTCATCAGTATCGAAACACTTTTTGGAAATGCACTCAGGAGATACAACATCAATTAGTTGGATGGGAATTGAGAGGGTTTTGGCACCCATCAGAGGTGGCAGTGTTCTGGACATCGTCCTGAGCCGTGAGGCAAGATGGATTTTCTATCTTTGTACTAGGCAGCCGCAGGGTGCCTAGTACAAATAATGATCAAATAATGATTTATTATATTATTAAAATTGTATAATCTTGATATATGTACAACATCGTAAGATAGTGTAGAAAGACAGTTTGCTGTATTTTAAATAGTTATTTTATTTACTTTATTTTCGTTACACCCATATTATTGATCATTTTATATACACATCGGTACAACTTCGTGAGTCTTATCATTTTATTTTTGCCATGTACAGTTTTATTATAGATTGCATTAGAAAACCTATAAGAGTGTCGCTCGCTATTCCATTGGCCCAAATAATCGCGCCTCTTTTAACTTAGCCAATCACAAACAGAGCTCGCTCTGCATTTCTTTTCCCCATAGAACTCTATGGGCAACATGTATGAAGCTCGCCGGGTCGGGGCGCGCTTTTCCGCTAGTTTTCCGTCGCGCCTCGCCAGTGTGTTAGGCGCAGTGCGGGACTGCGCCTAACACACGCATATAATGGGCCACTGTCGCTCCTATTCTGATTGGCTGGTTTATGCCGACCAATCAGAAGAGCTTAAACAATTTTAATTACTGTATTTCCCGGCTATTCTTTCTATTGCAATTCCCTATGTAGCGCCGGTCTCGACGACAAACGCGTTGTTCGGGGTTTTAACTGATTTATTTTTAGAGAATGTTTTAGCTCTTTATGTGATAATGTTTTACACTTAATAAAAATTATTTTTTTTTATTAATACTTTCATGCCACACGGCGCTGAGCGCCGAGATTTCAGTGCGCCGTCTCTCCAAAGACCCACAAAAGGGGGGAAAATAGGGCCCCGTTCTGATTGGGGGGATACCAACCCCCGCCCAGCTCAACCAAACAGCCCTATTCGGGATTTTTTCTGTATTTTGAAAAGTTTCCCCTTTGAATTTGGGTTGTTCCAATAGTTCTCCAAGGTTTTAAAAGGGTCTTTTTCGCTCCAAAAAAGGGTAGGCCCCAGCTAGCCAAGGCCCCCCCTTGGGTCAACCAATCCCGCCCCTTTTCTGCAAATTTTTTCTTTATTTTTTTAAATGTCCCCCCGCCTTTTAAATTTTATTGGTCAATATTTTTTCCATGGTTTTTTTTGGGTCTTTGTCGCTCCCCAAACCCGATTGGCTTAAACTAGCCAAGCCCCCCCTTTGCTCAACCAATCATCTTTTTCTTTTTATTTTTAAAATGTATTTTGAACTTTCCCCCTTTATTCGATTTGTCCAAAAAACGTTTTTCCATAGGGTTTTTAAAGGTTCAATGTCGCCCTTTCTAATTTGGGCCCGGTTTTTTGCCGACCAATGAGAAAAGCTTTCCCGAATTTGGGAAAAACGAATTTTCCCGGGAATTTCCAATAAACCGATTTCTTGATTTTTGGGGCCCGTTCTAGATTTTTGGAAAATGGGTTTTTTTTTTTTTTTTAGATTTAAATTTTTTTGGGCAGCTCTTTTTTGATAATTTTTTTTTCGCCTTTAAAAAAGGCGAAATTTTTTGGAAACAACTCCCCGCGCCCCGGGGGCCCGGGGGCGCCGAGATTTCTGTCGCGATCTCGATCTGCTTCCCCCATGTTTCCCATCCGCTTCGCTTTTGCCGCCGCAGGAGCCCTTTTGACCAAAAAATAAAAAAAAAAAAAAGGGGCTGCCTGGCGGAGCTGCCCCAGCGCGCACTGCCCCCTCGCTTTGGGCCCACTCGCCCATCCCAAAAATTTCCTCGGTTTTTTCGAGGCCCCCCGCCGCGTCCGGCCCCGGAATGCCTAAAAACCTGCCCCCAAAAAAAACCGCGCCCACTGGGCCCCCCCCTTTATGCGGGGCGAAAACAGAAAGGGGGAGAACGCTGCGCCTAACACCGCATCCCTGCGTCCGACAGGGGGATTCAGGCCGGGAGGCGCAGTATATGCCAAAAAACAGGCGTAAAGCCCGTTCATACATGTCACCCTATGAGATAAGTAGCTCACCCGCTGATTGGCTAAGCAGAACGAGCCCCTCTTCCCCCTAACCAATCACATACAAGAATATTTCCCATAGACTGTAATAACTTTTAGGGCGCCCTTCTATCGCACCCTTCTTGCTACACTCAAAATTGACGCACTACATTTGATTGGTGGATTCATATCTGCCGCCTTGTCTCAACCAATCAGTTCATCCATATCCGTTCTATGAGAAATTATTATACATATACTTTACATTGCCCCGATCTGTCCATAGACTACAATGGGACAAAGTAGAAGGTTTTAGCTCTTTTCCAGAGAATGTTTTACACTTAATAAAAACGATTTATTTACTAATACTCCATGCCTCACGGAGCTGAGATTTCAGTGCCCCCATCTCTCCATAGACTACAAAGGGACAAAGTAGCTCGCGCTTTGATTGGCCGGGATAGCCAAGCCCCCGCTACTTCAACCATTCAGCTCTTTTCTACATTTTTTACTGTATTTTGAACTGTCCCGCCTTTTCATTTGATTGGTCAATACTACTCCATAGGTTATTATGGTTCACTGTCGCTCCTTTTCTGATTGGCTGGTTTATGCCGACCAATGAGAAGCGCTTACAGAATTTGAATTACTGTATTTCCCGGCAATTTTCATTATCACAATTCCTGATGTTGCGTCGGTCACGACGACAAACGCGTTGTTAGTGATTTTATTTATGCATGTTTTTAGATGGTTTGAGCTCTTTTTCAGATAATGTTTTACACCTAATAAAAATTATTTTTTTGAATCATACTCCATGTCTCACGGAGCTGAGAGCTGAGATGTATTTCTTTTGCGATCTTATATATTTTTCCTTTAATTTTAAATTAAATTAGTCAACTCATTTTTAGTATTGCACTGTTGTAACAGTCAACCTAAAGCACATTTTGCCCCATTCCATTACGTTCTAGCTTCACTTCTCCTCCCCCGGCTCAGGTAGACCACATTCAACGAGGTTTGCCTGTCAGAGCGGTGATGCGCCTCACTTTGCCGACTAGCATTCCTACATGCATCGGACTATTCAAATTTGGTGCGTCCCGGCCCAGAACGCCCACATTATCGGGGCGCTGGCCCTTTAAATCCTTGAGAACGAGCGCGCGCGCGCCTTAGGACACGGGCACGCGCGCCTCGGCCGGCAAAGGGCGCGGACGGCACAGGAGCGAGGTCAGGTGAGTCCCCGGCAGGCGCGGACCCGCGACTCTTCCCGCGGCCAGCGGCGGCACCCGACCCTGGTGGGCGCCCGGGGGGGCGGCCACGGGTGCGCCCGCGGGCTGCGGCCCGAGGAGCGGAGGGTACCGCGACACCTGCGACTGACGATGTGCTTGCTTGTGTGTTGTCCAGAACACTGGAAGGAGTGCCTTGTCTCGTACCTCTAGTTCCACATCCTACACCCCTCTTTGCTCGATTACCACCTTTATTTCGCTCCATGTTCAAAAAGATAAACATTAAAAAGGTCAAGATTTGTTCACAGTATCTTATTGATGAACTGTACTCCAAAGACAGCAAATCAAAAGTGTTCTTAAATTCCTGTGATTTCCAACTGGCAACTAGGATTAGAAACAGAAATGTTTCTATGGAATATCTGTGTAATAGGGTCTTATGGAAGAATGGTGTCTTGTACACTTTCTGTCCCCCCAAAACTGCAAGGAACTGAAATTCACAGACTAAAATCATTCATTCCTTTCAATGGCTAACTGAAAAGATGAGGACTGCATTGCTATAGCAGCTGCTATGAGGTCCCTTTGACACGTAAGAAGACGCTGGTATTGGAAATGGCACATGGAAACTGGCAGGAGCCACCTATCACTTTTTTCACCAGGGCCAAAGAACATGTGATATATGTGGTGGCATCAAGAACATCCCAACGGGGAACATGGAGGTTCAGCTGGCAGGGCCCTATTGGCACCCGTGGCACCCCTTTTACAGTAGCCTGACCCCCAAACCAGCAAAAATGACCTTATGGACACTAAGAATAAAATTAGCAAGAAGAAATGAGTATTTGAAATAAGATTTTTTTCAATAGGACCATTGATTTTTTTCAACTTCTGTGGTGTGCCGAGCAAGCTCAGGCCATTCATCCAGTTTGGACACCCAGAAGTCTAATGGGTCCGGACCAAGTCCAAAAACATCGGGGTTGAGCCGCAGGTAGTCATGGACCATGGTCTTAAGGTGGTCTCTGTGTGTCTGAATGCTGCCCTACCTTACAGGCGTTGGTGAGGTGGTAAAAAACGATTATCACATGTCATCCAGTAGGCTTCTGCCACACTGCCTGCTGCTGCTGATGCTGCCGCTACGGCTTCCTGCTATTCTATAGCTGGCACGTTGCTGACATTGTTCCACCATGACATTAGAACGTGAAGAAGACGCAGCAGATGTCTCGAGTTGATCAATGAGCACTGTCTCAAATTCCTGCATTCCACTGTCAATTTGTGTGGGTGGGTAACCGCTGTTAATTTTGATTGCCTTTATACGTGGATCATGTTGCAGGTAATGTAGCATCCAAGCACTCATGTGTGAGATGCTGCCGGGATTTCCCGAGCCTCGTGGTCGAGGGGCAGTAAACAGATCTTCCTCCTCTTCCTCCTCCTCCTAAAATCTGTGCTAACCTCTTACCACTGAAGGGAAATCGGTACCATCGGTGTCCAGCCCTGCCTCATCATCCTCTTTTACTTCCTCATCCTGAGCGTCACCACAGCCCTGGCTAGCCTCATGCGCTGTACTCTGTGAGGTGAAGTGCCATCCTGAACCAGCTCTAGTCCTTGAACCACCGCCGAAAGACCTATAAATTTGGAAAACAGTTGGGCCTTCTACATCCAATGGCGAGTAAGGCTCTGTTTCCGCATCTGTGTCCGCCTCCTCCTCCATCACTGCTGGGATCTGCTGCCACAGAGTGTCTAACACTTGTTCTAGTAAAAATATGACCACAATGGTCATGCTGACAAGGGCATCTTCCTGGCTGACCAGTTTGGTGGCATCTTCAGAACTGTGAAGGATGGTGCAGAGATCCTTCACCTGCCTCCACTCTCTATGGCTCAGCACCCCGAGGTCCGCACCACTGCTCGTCAGGCTATGCGACACTTCATACTGCATAATGGTACAATCGCTGGAGCATGTGGAGGATGGAATTCAAGCATGTTGCCATGTCAACAATGAGACGGTTGATGGGGAGGCCCAGATGACGCTGCAACGCTCCCAGTCGTGCCGAAACAGGGTGCGAACACTGGAAGTGTGAGCTAAGACCTCGAGCCTTCCTCAGCTGGCAGTCAAGACCCGGATAGCTCTTGAGATATTTCTGTACAACCAGGTTCATGACGTGTGTCAGGCAAGGTATGTGCATAAGTTTACCTATCTTAAGGGCAGCAAGGAGATTTTTCCTGTTGTCGCATACCACCTTGCCTGGCGCCAGGTTCTTAGCACCCAGCCACTAGTCGGTCTCAGTGCACAGAGACGTCCACAGCTCTTGATGTGTTGACGGTCTCCAAGACACATTAATTTCAGAACGGCCTGGTTTCTCTTGGCACGTGATGCTACCCGTGGAGGTTGGGGATCTGGACCCTGCACCATCCCAGCAGTGTGGAAGAGTGTCCGCCGAACCAGAGACCCACCATCATCACCAGAGATACTGTCATCCACCCAACTCACCTATTGAGCAGTCAGTGAGATGTAACGCTCTTGACCGTGCTTACTAGTCCATGTGTCTGCAGTGAGATGGACTTTGGTGGACACAGATGCACCAACGCGCTGGAGTTTTTTCCTGCCATGTGACTGGCCAGGGCAGGGACAGCTTTGCTGGCAAAGAAATGCCTGCTCGGCATCTGATATTGGGGCATGCCAGGGCTATGACTTGGTGAAACCCATCTGTGTCCACCAGGGGGAAAGGCAACATTTCCAAGGCCAAAGGCCTGGCAATGCCGACATTCAGACTTTTGGCTTTGGGATGGCTGGGGAGAAAGCATTTCTTATGCTCCCACCCCTGGCACACAGAAGGCTGGCTGCCAGACTGGCCGATGTACGATGTGCAGGTCAAACTGGTGGAAGGAGAAGGGGTAGGCTGTGTCTCTGGTGGTGGCAGTGACAATCTGCCGACAGTGTCTGGGACTGGGGATGGTGCATGCTCATCCTGCTCCGGCACATCAGCAGCAGAGGACCGCTTGGTCTTGGAAATGGCAGAGGAGGAGGAGACAGAGGATGTCTTAGGCTATGTTCACACGGCTTAACTGCGGGGCGTAATTTCGCCCTGCAATTACGCCGTGTGGCCGGGGGTGGGGCGGGAGCGGTGGAGAGAGCAGGGGGCCGGCACTTTGCCGGCCCATAGACAATCACTGCTAGCGGCGCGTATACGCCGCTAGAAAGTGACATGTCAATTATCTCCCCGCCCGGCGGCTTCGCCAGGCGGGAGAGGAGACGTAATCCATAGTTCTCTATGAGAACTGTGAATTACCATAATGAATGGGCCGTTTTCGGCCCGTAATTGGCGCACTTCGGCGCGTAATTACGGACCGAAATACGGCCCATTTTAAGCCGTGTGAACATGGCCTTAGTGTTTGGAAGCAATATTAAATGGATAAATCACTCTTAAATATTTTTCCAATATATGCAAACATTTATTATGCCACTTCATTCCGCAAAACAACGCATAAGATATGCTGTATCAAACATTAAAAAGTCATTTTAGTGCACTTGCGTTTTTGGTGATCTCCCGGCAAGGAGTATCCTTCAGAATAATGTTCATATAGCGCTTTGCAGCATGATCGTTCTTAGACCTGTGTGCTCGTCAGCCATCACAGATGTGTGCAGAACAGCGGCGTTTCGGGGCTCCGCCCCTTCCTCAGGCAGTGTTTGGAAGCCTGTGTGGCCTTTTTTCTCAAAGTGACTCTTCCACATCAATTCATGCTTCAGATGCATGTGCCTGTTCATGTTCATGGTTCGGCCGACTTTTTAGATTCTTTCCTCTACTGACGCATTGATGGCAAATCTGGCATATGATGTCGGTCAGCGAATCTGAGGCTTGATCGAAAAAGGCCGTTGCTTCACAGGTCCTGGACCTCTTCGACGGTGAAAACCTAGTAGCAGTGTTCCCACTTCCACCACTGACCATGGTTGGCGGATTAATGTTAGCGGACTTGTGCAACCACCCTCTCCCTTTGTGAGGCTGGACTGCACTGACACTACCCCATCATCTTCCTCCTCCACTGATGAGGCGCTCACAAGCAACTGCTGCTGAAAATACCACGTTGGATCCGCAATGTCATCATCAACATCATCATCATCACAGTTGACTTTCTTGTCCTGACAGTCTACATCCTCAAGATGTGGGCTACAGGCCACAGGCACTGCGAGGCATTGCTGACCGCTTGGGATTTCTACTGACTGACCAGCTTCCTTCTCCTCCTCTGAGGGCATCAGTGATTGGGTGTCAGAGCAGTCAAAATCACCCTCTTTGGCCTCTTGATCTTTTAAAATGCCTTCTGACCCCAACCGCATTGTGTCATGAAAGAGCTCTTCAGAATATGGATTATCTGGAGCGGTCTGTACATTGGGTGACATTTGGGCTGTGTTTGCTTCAGGTTGGCATGATGATAACGATGATGATGATGCTGCGATACAATGTAGCCTTTAGTATTTTGTCGCTGACTATTGCATGCACTGCTCTTAGATCGGGGTCTCCACTCCCACATAGGCATTCACAAAAACATAAGTTGAGCCAATGCAATAAAAGCCATAGCACCTTTAATAATCATTTCATTAAAAAGTAGAAATTGACCCATGATTAACAGTATGTCCTGTACGAGAATAGATGTAAAGCATATACTCAGCAATTAGTTGCGGCGTAGCCTGCCGTTCAGAGTTCATTCAATGCGGCTGCTCCTGGCATAGGAAGCGATGAGACGCCGGCAATCGAACAGGACTGAGTCACTCGTGGACGTTTCGGGGATAGCTCCTCCCCTTCCTCAAGCACGTCGGTCACAGGGGTTGGTCTAACTTATATACAATTTAAAACCAACAACAATATATTATATACACAGCAGAGAATTCAGCATAGAACAATAAATAATGTAACAATATACAAAGCTTTAGCTACAAGATGGATTTTACTTTCACGGCTCAGAGAAAGACCCGTAAGTTAAGGTTTTCGTTTAACCCTTTTGGGGCCATTGATTCTAATGATACAATCCAATATGCCTCCCGCTTTAATAATTTTACAGGTAATTGTGTATGATCCTCACATATCACTTTCTCTAGTATACACCATTTTAATTCCGATAATCCATGATTGACCATGGCAAAATGCGTAGCCACTGATGTCTCACCAATATGTTTTTTTTTCTCCTCATCTATAGTAGCAATGTTGTCACTTTTTTTGTACTAGTTGCTTTTTGAATGTACGGATCGCCGAACGATGTTCGTTTAATCTCACCTTCACAGATCTCATTGTCTGTCCGACATATATATGTCCACAGGGGCATTTGAGCATGTATACCACACTACTGCTACATGTGTGGAAACCTTTAATTTTGATAATATGTCCCTTGGTTGGATGACAAATAGAGTCACCTTTAATGATAGAAGAACAGTTCTGACACCTAAGACAAGCAAAGGTGCCAGCTCTAGTACTTCTAAAAACTGTCTGAATTTTTTCTTGTGTACCTTGTTTTTTGAAATCTGAAGATATCAATTGTTGCCCAATAGTTTTACCCTTCTGATATACCCACACTGGTGAGTCTTTGAACAAGTGGCCATTAAAACAGTTGAAAAATGATAAGTCCCTTACCATTAAAAAAGCAGATAAGGGAGGTGCATCTGTTATCATGGATTCTGCATCATATTTACGAGAGGCACAATTACAGTTATCAGATCAACATATATATAAGAAATTAGAGGTAGATCCTACACAAGATATAGCCACTCTTATCCATGACACTTGGAGGGATGCAGCAGATAGAGGCACTATCACCGAGCAGGTCATTAAAATGTTAATAAGAGCTAATCCACGGGTCCCTATTTTCTATATAGTTCCCAAGGTCCATAAGTCTATGGAGAATCCCCCGGGACGACCTATTCACAGGGAACCGACCAAGCGATGACTGGCCTGATGGTCCTGCAACTGACGATATACTCGCTTGTGTGTTGTCCGGAGCACTGAAAGAAGCACCTTGTCTTGTACCTCTAGCTCCACATCCTACGCCCTTCCTTGCCCGCTTACCACCTCCAGTTCGCGCCATGTTCAAAAAGATAAATATTAAAAAGGTCAGGATTTGTTCACAGTCTCTTATTGAAGAACTGTTCTCCAAAGACAGCAAATCACAAGTGTTCTTAAATCCCTATAATTTCCAACTGAGAAATACAATTACAAACAAAAAATTTTCTATGGAATATCTGTGAATGTGGTTTTATGGGAGAACCCTGACACCAAATCAACAGTGTTCTTGCATCCTTATACTTTGCAACAACCAACTAGGATTTTTTATACTTTGCAATAACCAATAGGCATTTTTTTCCACTTTCTGATGCTGTGCCAGCGTTCCTCCTCTCTGTACTGGAGCTGCTGCTGCCAGGATGCTAAGGAGTGCTGAGGCTGACAGCCCCGACTGTCCCCTCCTCTCCTAAAAAGGTGCCTGCACTGCTCTGATCATAAAGCTGCATCGCTAGGTCTCTGTGACCCAGCAATACAGCTTTATGAACAGAGTGGCGAGGGGGGTGTGCTGGGCCTCCCTAGCTCAGGGGCCCGGTCGCAATTGAGAACTCTGCAACCCCTGTAGCTACACCACTGCACAGGGGCCAACACAACACTTAACACCCAAAAATACACAATACATTACATACGTTACACATAATTGACAAATAATTTAAACTGTGATAAGAACACATCCCCGACTCAACCCCACAGCCTACAATACTCTGTATAGGGGTATTACAAATCCCTCCACTTAAAATAAGCCATCCTTAGCAATGGATTGGGTTGGGGATGCAGGTCTGGAACTGAATTCAGGATATATAATACAGTACACCAAATAAAATATTAAATAATACATACAGGTTAGAAAAATAAACAAGGAGTCCTCCAGTGTTAGGAAATAATACCTGTTGCTGCAATAATACAATTTTTTGTCCCCAACACTAGTGACGCATGCCTGACACAATCCTGACCAATATATATTTTTTTCTACTGAGGTGTATGGTGAATGGTCATCACTCGTAAGTCCCTATACTCGCAAATAGGGAAGCTATTTCAAGATTCATCCGGGATCAGCTGCAATTTAATTTTTCTCCAGTGTAGGCCTAACCCTAACCTTCCAGATTACTTTTGTTAAAAGGCACTTCATAACCTTATCCTTCTAGACACATATACATAGGTCATGGAGGGTATATTCTTCAATACCTACAATGCACATTACAACCACATTCATCATATTAGACTATGATACTGTACCTCTGTCAGAGGCAGGTGCATGACATTAGTCAGGGGAGAATATTACATATTACATAGGCACATTAATAACATACATAAAGAGATTAGGTTAAGAGTATTTAAACTTTACATAACAGACATTTCTGGCTCTGTACTTGAATGCTAGAACTTTGGGCAGAGAAACACAAATACAATAGTGTCCATGGTAGTAATTTCAGGCACGTGCACAAACCTAAAAAAAGAAAGAGTCAAAGGCCATGGCATCTGCACACAATGGCAATTGCGCAATGCAAATGCAACATGCTGCTTTCTTGTAATTGGGATCCACAAAGGGTAACATGGGTAGACCGGTGTAGATATGAGGAGAACACAAAAGGGAAAGTGGAGAGAAGTCCATACTGAAGCCTAGGTGGCTGACTTGCCTGAGCTGATGGAATCCTTCTAGTGGGACCCTGGTACTGAGATAGCAAATTAACAGAAGGGGCTCTTGCAGGTGCCTCTGACATCTCAGCGGTTGGCTGGTTAGAGTCTCTTGCCGCTTTACAAGGTTCTCCAGGCTCTTGGTCAGCGTCCTCCAGATGAGCGATAGCTCCTGTAGTGGTTCCCTTCACTGCCTGGACCACCGAGGAAGTACCTGTAGAAGGAAACAGAGAGAGAGGCATAAAAGACACAACAGGAACAAGACAAGCCCCCGGCAACTGGCCTCTGTCCAGTACTTGAAAAGCTGTCTTGCAAAAATCTTGGAAAGGCATATTGGGGTGCTGCTCTGCTAACATCCTTAGCCGACTCTGGATATGCTGTAAGTAAGCCCCTTCAATGAAATGTTCCTGGAGGGCATGGCCTCCATTGTCCCGCTCTTTAGAGTTGGCCTGGGTAACACCCCTAATGGCCTCTTGCAAGCAATAGACATAGTCCCTCTATTACTCTCCTGGCCCTTTCCACCTCTCAAAGAACCGATCTTCAATTTAGACAGAGAACGGTCCTCAAACTCATTCTGAAACGTGTCAAATACAGCTTCTGTATCCTGTTTTATGACAACAAATTGTATAGTGGTGTACCTGTTGAGAGTAGTGGTCTGTATCCCCCGTGTAGAAGACTTGAAGTATCCCAGTGTATGGTGGCAGCCTAATTCTCCTTCTCCAATTGAAAATTATAGTAGAGCCTCTTGGATCTGTGTTACTTCACACTGAACAAGTATTGTTGTTGACCTTGTAATGATCACACAAACTGGCAGCTTTCTTCCTTTTAAGCTACCCGCAAACAGTAGAGCTTCATACCAGTTTCCCTCACCCTTCTCACTCCCTAGACTTGGCCCAACTGACCTTCCTGCCTTCAACTGCCTCCAACTGTCACTTCTGGTGGGAGACTTCTCCACCCCCTTGTCCAATCAGGAGCTAGGTGTTGAAATACTTGGTGTGAGGTGTCAAGAAGCTTTAGGCTATGTTCACACGGCTTATTTCAGAACGTATTTACATCGGATTGCCGATCGTAAATACGTTCTGAAATCAGTTGAAAATCAGTTGCAAATAAGTGCCACTAAGTGTGGCACGTATTTGTAACTGATTTCCCGACGGATTCACCATCTCCTATCATTGTAGGTGGTGAAACCATCCGTAAATAATTGCCATGTACATTGTTTTTCCATCCGGATTGCCGCCGTCAATCCGCGGCGGCAATCCGGCATGGAAATACGCGTCGTGTGAACGACGAGCCGTATTTTCTATTAAAATCAATAGAAAATAGGCTGTTACTTATTTCTGACTGATTTGCCGATGGATTGACGATTTTCAATCCGTCGGCAAATCCGCGGCGAAATAAGCCGTGTGAACGAGGCCTAACCGCTGCTGGCACAGGGACTGACACAACACTTTCCCAAAGATATGCAACACATTACATACGTTACTCATAATTGACACATAAGGCGACATTTCAGAAAAGAGGTGCCACCACACCAGTTTTAAGGTGTATTGAATGAGTATATAGTGCGCCTGAATGAATGAACCTGTCAAAAATCTGGTGTCTGGTTTATCTTGCATAGTAGAATTGATGCGCCTAATCTAGGCGCATAGCAAAATGTAGGTGCGTAGCATATCATTGCTAGCATATTTGATGTATCTACTTTAGGCACATTCAAATGTGTCATGCCTGGCGAATAATGAGTCTAGTTTTGGTGTACTACAATTCATTTATATGGAGAATAGGGCCTCAACAGTTTTGTGGCGCAAAATACACCAAAAAATGGTGCAGCCCTAATGGGACATGTCGCTCATAATGTACACTGTGACAAGAACGCATCCCTGACTCAACCCCACGGACTAAAATACCCTTTACTGGGGCATTACACTTGGAGAGATGTTATTATACACTGTTTTGCAATATATTACCATTACAGAACTTTTTAAAAAAAGCATCTGCACCCCCAGGGGATCGAGGGGACCAAAATTAAAAAGGAAAAGAAAAACATTTCAAAAGTAGAAAAAATAAGATGTCAAAAACCACATATTGCCATTTTACACATAAAGTTAAAAAAATAAAAAAGGGGGGGTGGCTAGCTAGGGGAAGGAGAAGGGCGGGCTTTCCGATGGAGCCCCGTCCAGGATATTAAACCACTTGCACGGCAAAAGGGGGGAAGGGTAGACGCTCCTATAGAACCCCAAAGGGCCCCCAAAAAAGGCCTAAAACGGGGGGTACAATTTCAAATTATTTACACCGCCACTAGCCCTCCCCGTGGATCAGCCCCCCTTCCCGCCTCCTTCCCCGGGGCAAAATCTTGCCCCCAAGGGGGAGGGGCCGGGCAGCAACAGTCCCTTTCCCTGCCCTGGTACAACGATCAGTGAGTTTCAGCTTGCGCCCGCCGCCCCTCAAACAAAACCCGGGGCTCCCCCGAGACCCCCGGGAGACGACTTCAGACTCCCCCGCTTGGGGCGGTGGACGGGGGAGGCTGAGTTTTGCCCCGGGACGGCAGGGGGGGCCCGGGAAAAGGGGGACGAGGGGGCGTGTTTCCGCGGGGGAAGACACTTGACTGTAAAGAGGAGGGGCCCACCGGGGGCCCAAGCACCGGTTCACAAAGGGTTTAATATCCTCTCCCCAGCCCCCCGGGAGACTTTAACCCCCCCCTAGCCCTCCGTTCTCCCAGGCAATGGAGATGACTGCCCACCCAACCCCTGGGGGGCTGCTGAAAGCCAGGGGAGGCTTCTCCCCTCCCACAGCAAGTCCAGACCCCCGTCCCCACCCCCTTCAATGCGGGGGACAGCGGGGGGACCCCAAAAACTTCCTCACGGGAAACATCGGGGCCCTTTCTCCCATCTGAGTCGAAGAAACCCCCCATTACTGCCCTTCGGCAGCCCAGAAGCCCCTGAACAATGAGCCCACTTTAGGGATAAAACCAACTCCTTTTGGGAAACATTACAGAAAATTCCATCACACTAATCCAAAAAACTAAGAGCCAAAAGGGGCCTATGTTCCCCACCACCCCAGTGCTCCTTTAAATTTTTCCCTTGCCCTCCCCGGCAAATTTGGGGTGTATGGCCCGGGCCTCATCCATTGTCTCGTCACGTACACAATGGCGTTCCAAGCTTTACCCCTCCCTCAGGGGTGGGGCCCCTGCCCGGGGCAACCCCAAAGCCCCACCCTGTAGCGGGGCCTCCTTCACAGACCCAAAGAAACCTTTCTCCACTCCGCGGGAAGGGGAAACCCTGCCCGTTTAAGAGGCGACACCCCCTGTCAGCACCCCAGAGCTAGGGGCCCCCTTTCCCTAATTCCCCTACACGTTTATCCGGGCATTTTCCCCAAAAACCTAAAAATTGGGGGAAAAAGGATCGATCCCGGGCCAACCGAAATCGCCCCATCCGGGAAAGGTTTGCAAAAAGGGGGAGAAAAACCAAACATCTAAAAATTTTCCATTTTTCTGCTCTGCAAGCATCCAGGGTTAAACAAAAAGACCGCTTTGTCCAGGGGGAAACCAAAAGGACGTTTTGGAAAAACCCGCGGCAGGAGAAACAATTTTTAAATTAGGGGCCCCCGGGAACCCAAACAAGGCGGTGAACTGATTCCTATTTCTTACAAAACTTTCAACTATTTCCTGGGCAGGCCGCAGAGACGCATCGAATTTGCCCGGGCACATAGGGCACTCCGCCCGCAAAGTCGGGGCCCCACCCCCCCGGGGACTTCTATCAGGATCCATGTTCACGTAAAGGGAGGAGATAATGGGGAAAGGGCCAACTCAGAAAAACCCGGGGTTTTAAAAGGAAAAGCAATTTGGGGCCTTTTCCCCACCTTTCCAAAAGGACCCTCCGTCAAAAACCCTCGCCCCAACCCCCTCTGAGGGTTTTACGGGAAGGGGAGATTCCTTTGCGGGGTTTCCCCATTCCCACCCAAGTCCGCTTACGGGGGAAAAATTCCTTGTTGTTGCCTCCCCTTCAGATCTTCCACCCTTTCCCTTGCTGCATTTTAACCTTCCTGAAATGCCCTTTTCCCTGACGGGGAAAAAAATCTGAAAATGGATCCAAATTCCAACTTCAAGGGGCCCCGGGTAAATAACAAATTTATCCGCCAACCCAGGGATGCCCACCAAAACCAACGCCCCCCATTCGCCCAGAACAGCCGAAATTCCCACCCTAAAAAATCCACATGCTGTTTTTCCAAATTTTGGGGTTTTACGTGAGTAATTCAAAAATTTCTTGTTTGGTGCTCCTGTCCTCGGGCATTCCCTTTGGTTTTTCGTATCGGCGGGATTTGGGTCCCCCCCCTTTTTTCCCCCCCCTTTCCCTTCCTCGGCCTCTCCCCCTTTTCCCCCCTTTTTCTCTCTTTTCCCCAACTTCCCCCCCCCCCTTTTGCCCTCTCCCCCCTTTTAACCCCTCCTTTTTTTCCTAGCCAAATCTCCCCTTTGCCTTTTGAAAGCTACGGTTTTAACATATTGGGGGTTTTCCCCCCCCGGCCCTTAAAATTTTTTTAAATTTTAGAATTATTCCTTTTGGGCCTTTGGCCTTATTACGGGAAAACCGGGACTAAAGCACTGGGGGATCGACCCTGATCCATGACCCCCAATTTAGGTTTGGGCCCCACCCTTTTGCTCTGCTCTTGCTAAAATTTAAATTTGTAAAGTTTAACCCTGGGGGGGGGGGGGGGGGGGGGGAGGGGGTCTCCAATAGCATGTCGACTTTTTTTTTTTTGGTTTTAAGGGGCTTAAAACCTTTGCAAAATGTCTCTACAGGGCCCCCGGAATTATTGGCCTTTTTTCTTTCTTTTTGGCCCTTACATCCTTTTTGTTTACTGCTTGGTGCTGGCCTTCTTTTTTTGGCCCTTTTTTTTTGATTGAAGTTTTTTTCCCGGGTTTTAATTTCCCTTTTACCTGTTTGGACGGCCTCCTCCATGATTATGTGCGCTCTTCCGGGAAATTCGGGTAGAGACTCCTGTACGTTTTCCCAAGGATGGTTTTGGGTTAACCCTTTAAAAATTTTAAAGGGATTCAATGTACTGAGAACGCGCGAAAACCCCTTTTCCATCCCAAAACCCAAGACCCAAAAATTTGTCTGAAAACAAAGCCCCAACCTTTTCCCCTCACACACCCAAAGGGTTTTCGAAACAAATACTTCCCTCCCCTTGGGTACCATAGCGCAATCCACGGGCAAAACAAAGGGGGGTGGGGGGGGGTCTTTTTTTCCACAAATCGTTCCCGGGTTTCAGGTTTTTTAATGTGCTTCCGGACCTGAAGCCCTTCTTTTTTTTAAATGTAGAATTAGGACCTATCTACACGATTGCAAACATTATCCCCCCCAATACGGGTTCCCTCCTTTCTTACTAAGCCCCGGGACGCTCTTACCATTTTGCGCAGGGCAACCATTTTCGGGGTGCCCTTTAAACCTAGCCCTGAATCCATAAATTAGACCTCGTGGGGGCCCTTTTTTTTTTCAATTTGCCGAGGGGTACCCTGAACAAATTTCCGAAAATTTTTCCTTAAAATCAAATAGTGGGGGCCGGGAGGCTTCTCCACCCCGATGACCGAGCTCCCCTTTTTCTCCCCCCACAAAATCTACAGCAATTTTGATTACAACTTCCTGATCACTCTCCCGCCCCGATTTTTTCGCGCCCCCAAAGGGGGAAAAATTCTCCACTCAATCATCCCCAGTAACTGTACTTCTTTTCTTCCAATAACCAAGCCCCCCTTTTCCGTGGAAATTAAATGAATCTCTCCTATCCGACCCCGTTTCCCTGAGGGTTTTGAAAAACCATCGGTCATTTCTCCCATGCCAAGGGACCCCAAAAGGGCCCCCAAGTTTTAAATGGAACATAAATGTGTTACACGCGGAGTTTTTTAAATAAAGCAGGCCCAGAAATTAAAAGAAAAAATGCGCACAGCCCTAAAATTCACTCACGCGGGGAGCTGACTCGTCTCAAATCGACGAAAAGGGGTTTTCCAGGGTTTTTTTTTGGATGGGATCTCAGAGCCCTTTTCAGGGTACTCCCCAAAGGGAAATTCTACAATTAAGGGATCACAAACACAAAGCCTACCCCAGTTTGCCCGTTCCCTTTTTTGCTTTGGGGCAACAAGCCCCGGTAAATGCCCTTTTCCCGTCCCACTCTTTACAAAAGGGCCTCTTTTTTTATCCCTTCTATCAAAAACTCGAATGGCCCCCCCTGGTTCACCAAATAAGAATTTTTAAAAAAAATTTCAAGTGTATTATTCGGGGCTCTTTTAATCTTTTCTCCCCCGGGGAAAGTTTTAGGATTGCGGGGTTCCCCCTCGCTTGGGAAATATCCTCTAAAAATGCCCTTTCCCCCCTTTGGGCCCAAATCCCTTGCCTCTCTGGAGGGGCCATTTCCCCAAAAAAACTTAAAAGGGGAAACTCTTTTCCCCCCCTCTGGGGAAAACCCAGGGGCCGGAAAGGTAACCCACTTTTATAAAACCCCTTTTGGGTGACCCTTTCCCTCACCTTTCCTTTGGGCCCCTTTTAAAGAAGTCTCCCGGGGGCCCGTTTTGGAAACCCCGCCTTTTTTTTCAAGAACATCCCCGGTAATTCCAAAAGGGGTAAAGACCCAAATCTCTGCCCCACTACCCCCCTATTTCCCCCATTAACACCGATGGGAAAAATCTTTTGCCAAATTAATTGCCCTCGACTTTGCCCCTTTTGGAAAACCTGGTCCATTTTGATTCCCGGGCCCGGGTTCGTTCCCCCCAAAGGCAGGGGGTAACACTTTTAAAAAATTTACTCTCCCCCCAGCACGTTTCCCCTCCCCAAAACTTTCCTGTTTGTTATTACTATCTTTTGATGCCGGGAAAAAGGGTTTCGTTTGTGGGGATTGGGTTTTTTTGGGGGAGTCTTTAGGGGCCTGGGACGGGGGCCCCGATGGTTTTAAATATATTACCTTAACCCTCCCACCGGGCGCAATCAGGGTTTTAAACCCCGCCCTTTCCCCCCCTTTGGATTAGCAATTACCTGCAATGCCCCCTTCCCCCCCTCTTACATCCTGGGAAGGAACACCTATCAGGCAATAAGAAACTGACGACTCCATTTAGGAGTCTGCATTCCCGTAAGCAGGTCAAGTGTTCTCTTTCGCCCGACGATCCCGCTTCTCATCTTTCACCCCCTTGGAGTCACTGCCAGCAGCACTTTTTTGCTCTGCTCAAAAATGGTCCTTCAGCCAACACAAAAATTTAAAATAAACCAAAAAATTTTAGCCTAGGCCTAAAATATCGGGGGGTGAGTTTTAAAAACAGCTGGGGGTCCCCCTTCCCCCTTTTCATGGGCCCCCAACCCTTTCAAATATCCGGGGTCCATACCCCCCGCTTGGAAAAAATTTTTGAGCTTAATTTTTCTCCATTGGTAAACATTCCCCTTTGACGTATTGTTAGGTGGGGCAGGAAGGACTTTAGGGATTTGGGCTATCAAACATAATAAAAATAATTTTCCTCCCCCGCCTAAAATTTATTCCCAAACTTTTCCCCGTTTTTTTCTCCCCAAATTTTCCCTTTTTTGGGGCCTTACCGGGGGGAAGCTGATATCAGTTTTTTTTGGTCCCCAGAATACCCGAGACTAAACATTCTCTACCCCCACTAGGCCCCAAAACAGAGGGGGGCTTAGCTTTCCCGATCTCCGAGCTTTTACTTTGCCGCCCAAACCCTGGCTCGTGTCTTAGACTCTTTTCTTAATGTTTCCCCCAAACCTGGGGTTTAACTTTAATCCTTGGTCCCTTTTGGGGCCCGGTGGGAGCACTCCCCCGGTTGCCGACCGCCCTATGCCAAAAAAAACCCCATCAATTTTTGGGGCTCGAAAATTCTGCCCTTTGTGTGTAAGCGTTCCCTTTCCAAAAAGACCTTGTTCCTCCGGGGGGGGCCCCTTTCACCCATAGCGGGGAACCCGGGCATAGGGGCCCGGTTTTCCGCGGCCTTTACTAGATTAATGGGGGAGAGGGCCCCCCTCTACTGTTTTTAGAATTACTCGCAGGGGGGGCCCTCAAATCATACCCCAAAAGGCCCAACCGGGACCCCCCATGGGCTTTCCCTTTTCCCCAGGGTAAATTATTACCAATTTCGAAAAATTTTTTTAGTGCTTATAACCCCACTGGGTTTACATGGGCCCCCTCACCCTTCGGGATGGTGGGTTGGGGGGGTCCCACTGGGGACCCCCCCTTTTGGGGAGTGTATGGTCTGGTTTCACCAACTGTGAGGGGGGGCTTCCCCTTTCCCCGGGGTGGTTGGGGGGGGAGTGGGGAGGACTTTAAATTTTAAAAGGGGCTGGAAAAAAAACTTTCCTCTTATCATAAAACATCTTCTCTGTTTAAAAGGGCCCCCGGGGGTTTAATAATTAAAAAACATTACGCGGGTGGTACAAAAGTCCCAGCCCTACTGCACCCCTTTTACCCTTTGGGGCCCCCCACGGCGCTGTCAATTTCCCCAAATTTGGGAAATTTTCTCACATTTTGGGGGGGCTTTCGAAGCTCCAACCCTTTTTAAAAAGATCTTTAAACTTTAAAGCACACAATTACTGGGATAAGATTTGAAAAGATCCAGCGTTCCCCGCTCCTCTTCCTCCCCCCCGGCCCCCCAAAAAACTTAGGGGGCCCCTTTTTCTATCATTTTTTTTCCGGGGAGCGAAAATGGTTATCCCCGGCTATGGGGTTTAAACCCCTCGGGACCGACTAACCCTCTTTGGGTTTCAGGAGGTTTTATGTTTTGGGAATGTATGGAGGGTTGCCCAAATACTTCCTCACCTTGCAGTTAAAGACACCTTCAATTTTGGGGGGAAAATTGGGTTTAGTTCTGCCAGAGAACCCATATCGGTTCCCCTTGCTTTATTGATCTCCCCGTTCCCTACAAATTTCAACTAGTTCTTGTTTTTGGGGAAGATGGGAGGGGAAAATTAAAGAGAAAAAATTTTGAGGCCGGCCGTTACTTTGGTTAATATTTTTTGGGGGTTTTTTTGGGAAAGGAAAAATTTAACTTTTTTGCAAGATGAATGGGGTACCTTTTCCCAAGCCACACTAGAAAAAAAAGACGACCTACTCTCTCGGACCTTGGTCATTTAGCTTCTCCCTTTGGACTTTCACCCGTCATAAAGTACGTAAGAAAGTTTTCAAGGGACCTAAATTTTTCTTAATGCCTTGATTTACTTGTGACTAATTTTTGTAAGAGGTCCAATGTTATACGCTCTCGCTGTAATTGAGAAATGCATAAGTATCATCTGTATGTCATGTAAATATCTCAACATACCCTGTTCAACATCAATAAAACTCTTTTGAATAAGAAAAAAAAAAATAAGAAAGTTAAATATGTTTCACACTGCCACATCTGTAAAACTCTGATCTATTAAAGATAATGTATCTCATATGTTGAAAATTATAGAAAAAAAAATCCAACTTCAAAATTACGTTTTATTTTGGTCATTATGCATCTTTAAAAATTGGAATAAAAGTGTTCACAAAGTTGCATGTATCCCTAAATGATAACAATAAAAACTACACTAGCTGAGAGCAGGAAGTAACATCACCCCACTGAAGCAAACTAATGATATCTAACAAGATTGGCTTCACTAAACAAAAGGTACGTATGTGCTGTGAGGTCTGAAAAGCATGGCTTTGCCTGTTATTTTGTTAGAGATAACAGTATCCTGCACTGTCATAAAGGCTTTCAAGAAATTGAATATGCTAATCACTGCTGTAGAACCACCCACAGCATGAGGAGACAGTAAATGCAAAACTGCTAAGACTCAGTGAAACAGCATAGTGAGAAAACCCCTTTAAGGATAAGGCCAATAACTGGGTGCCAGAGAGCTCTCATCATCACTCATGATCAGTGCATAACAACAATCTAGCACTGAACTATTCTAATGACACTGAATCTCACTGGTCTGTTTCTTATGGCTGATGTAAAGCTGATGCCAACCAGTCATCTCTTTTCCTCCGTGCTTTAGGCTGAAGTTTGCACATTGCCAGTGCTTGAATCTAAAGTATCTAAAATTAGAATGTGGCTCTGGCCAAAATCCATAATTTTGCTAGCACTGCATCTTGTGGACTGTACTCACCTATATTGCTGTATTAAATAGACATGGTTAGGCTGGTTTCACATGGTGTTTTTAGATACGTATTTTGCAGCAGTATTTGTAAGAAAGTAGAGAAATAGTAAGTATACGAAACAGAAAGCTGCTTCACGTTGAAATTACGCACTTGGAGTGCATACTTTCAACAATGTTAATGAAGGCCTAATGTTGCACGTACAGAACTTGTGTAAAAACCCCCTTAGAGCGAATGCACTCAGGATGAATTTGCAGTGGATTTTTTGTGTAGATTTGCACACACAGAAAACCTGCAGCAGATTACAGTATATTTTATTTGTTTTTATAGCGCCATTATATTTCACAAGGCTGTACAAAGATCGTCATAATTCACATTTGTCCCTGTCCCCATTGGGGCTCACAGTCTAAATTAGTACTAGCAATGAGTATGGGATTTTACAAATTCTATTCCTATGTGGCAGAATTATACCATGCCAATAATGACCTGTGGTACAGATTTTTAAATTCACAACATGTCAATGTCTGTCATGGATTTACTGTGTACTTTACTCCACTGAATTAAATGAGGTAAAATACGTGCCAAAATCTGAAACAAAATTTACAAGATCTGTTACAGATTTTTCATGTCGATTTGCTGCAGAAAATTTCCACAGCAAATCCATCCCATGTGCCTTTACCTTAACTCCTTAATGAGCGGCCACCGTCTTTTGACGGCAGGTATTTCAGATAGTTCGTCAGCAGCGACATCTTTTGGCGTCGCTGCAGACATTGGAGTTTGTGGCTCCGGGCACCGCAGCAGCACTGAGAACGGGGCTGTACTACACAGCTCTGATCCCAGCACAGCTCGTGCAAGTGCCTGGGAGCGGGGGAACCTCCGCTCTCCGGTGTTTTAACCCTTTAATTGCCGTGGTTCGTCACCGCAGCGCAATCAAAGGGTTTTCCTTCTCTGTCGGGTGATCGGAACACCCGGTGACCCGACAGAGCCCGGGGAACGGCTGCACAGTCAGCCCTGGGGACCTAGGATAGCCCCAGGGCCATCTGTGTAATAAACCAGTGATCAGGGCAAACTGTGTGCTGTCCTGATCACTGCCTGTGTCAGACTGACACAGATTATAATGTATTAGCATATATGAATATGCTAATACATTACCAAATGTATAAAAAAAAAAGTAAAGCAGTTCTCCCTTCATGGGGTTTAAAAAAAGTAAAAAGTATAAAAAAAGAAAAATAAATAATAAAATAAAGATTTAATAAAAAATAATTGTGCATACATTACACACAGAAAAAAAAACTACACAAATTAGGTATCCACACGGCCATAATAACCTGTAGAATTAATCTAACAAGTTATTAAGTGTGAAATGTGAATGGTGTAAAAAAAAATGTAAAAAAATTCTGCAGTTATTTATAAGTACAACTTGTCTCGAATAAAATGAGGCCTCATACAACTGCATCATTAAAAAAATGAAAAAGTTACAACTGTTGAAACGCAAGGAAGCAAAAACTAAAAAAATGTTCTGGTCATTAACTACTTTTCAGGCCTGGGGCTTAAGGGGTTAAAAGAATGTTATATAGGCATTATATAGCCATAGAAGTCATACCAGCTGCTATGGGGCCCTTAGCTGGTGGGGGCCCATTTTGCAACTACTCTGTTTGCTGGGTATCAATGTATTGTCATGTTTGTACACTCTTGTTACATTGGGGTGGCAATATCTACATTGTGTTGTGTGAGTTTTTGCAATTAGTTTTCATGACTTTAATGATAATAATAAAGGTTACGTCTTCAATTTATTAGTTATCTCTTTTTGAGATGCTATACTTTCTACTATCTAGCACTGCTATGTGAGTTATCTGATATACAGTATGGTGTTATTATCCAAGTTGTAATGGTTCAGTGGATTCGCTGAACCACCGCAAACGATGATAGTTAAGCCACGCCAGGGAGCGGAGTCTAAATAGCCCTCGGTATTCACCAGAGCCCGCCACAAAGTGGGATGGACTTGCTGCGACGTGAGGCTACCAGGCCGCTACCCCTGACGTGACTTGCTTGCGATGGCGGCCAGGGTAATGCATGGTACAGAGACGTAATCCAGAAGCGTAGTCGGGAACAGGCAGAAGGTCAGGACGGGCGGCAGAGGTCCGTGGTCAGAGACGGGCAGACGGTCAGGGCAGGCGGCAAACAGGCAAGGTCAGGAAACGTAGCGGAACGGACTGGTACACAGGTAATCAATACGGAACTCCAAAACACTCTCTAGACAAACTAACGCACACCAACAATCTGGCAGAGAGTGCAGGGGGCGTGTACAATATATAGAACCAGCGGACGGCAAATAGCAAATTAGCGGTGCACTGGCCCTTTAAATCCAGACCAGTCGTCGGGCGCGCGCCCTAAGCAGCGGGTACGTGCGCGGCGGCTGGGACAGGCAGAAGCAGGAAGCACAGGAGCGTGGACTGGTAAGTAAGCTGGCGCAGGAGCATGGGCAGCAGGGTGATGGTCGCGGGCAGCAGGGGAATGGTCGCGGCCACGGGGGCAACGGCACACGCGCCAGCCCCAATGACAGTACCCCCCCCCCCCTTCGGTCTCCCCCTCTTCTTACGGAATTTGGAGAGGAGGTCAGGCGACAGGTTGGCCTCAGGTTCTCACCAACGCTCCACCGGCCCGAACCCCTTCCAGTCAATAAGAAAGAACTGCTTCCCCCTCACTGTTTTTTCTGCCAACACCTCCTTGTCCTCAAAGATGTTATCAGAGTTGGCCACAGGAGAAGGTGAAACAGGTCCACGGGAGAAGCGATTCAGCACCACAGGTTTGAGAAGAGAAACATGGAAGGCGTTCGGGATACACAGAGTAGGAGGCAAACGGAGCTTGTAGGACACCGGGTTCAGTTGCCAAAGAACAATAAAAGGGCCCAAATACTTAGGGCCTAACTTATAACTGGGCACCTTAAAACGAATATATTTAGCGGACAGCCAAACTCTATTACCCGGCTTAAATAGAGGCGGAGGTCTACGGTACCTGTCGGCCTGGACTTTGGTGCGAGCGAGGCCCATAGAAGGGCCTGTCATGTGACCTGCCAGAGTGCCTTGATGTCCCGAACTTGGGCATCCACGGCAGGGACGTGACATGAGCCAGCCAGAGGGAGGGGCGGGTGGGGATGCAGCCCAAACACAACAAAAAAGGGAGAGGCTCCAGCGGACTCCGAGTCTAGGGAATTATACGAAAATTCTGCCCAGGGGAGGAGTTCAGACCAGTTATCCTGACCGGCGGATACAAAATGACGTAGATAGGTACCTAAAACCCTCTCTACCTGGCCATTGGTTTGAGGGTGGTATGCGGACGAAAAGTCTAGTGAACCTGCAACTGAGCACACAGTTCCGAGACGATATGCAATGGAAGCCCGTGTAGCCGAAAAATGTGGTGGAAGAAGTACTGGGCCAGCTGGGGAGCAGAGGGTAACCCGGGCAGAGGAACAAAGTGAGCCATCTTTGAAAATCTATCAGCTACCACCCAGATGGCCGTGTTTCCAGAGGAGGCCGGGAGGTCAGTAACAAAGTCCATGGCTATATGGGACCAAGGTCTTTCAGGCACCGGGAGAGGCTGAAGCAGACAAGCGGGTCTGAGACGAGGGACTTTATTAAGGGCACAGGGGGTACAGGCCAGGACAAAGTCTCTAACATCTTGAGCGAGGGTGGGCCACCAATCATAACGAGCTATTGGTTTCAGGGACTTATGGACTCCAGGATGACCAGCTGTTCGTGAGGCATGTCCCCACGTCAGGATACGAGGCCGCATGGCAGGGCGTACGTAGGTCTTCCCAGGGGGTAGATGTTGAAGATCCACGGGGGCCGCCGTGAGGAGTCGTTCTGGAGGAATAATGTGCGGCAAAGGTGGCTCCAAACCCACTGTGTCCGAGGATCTAGAGAGGGCGTCTGCCCTGACGTTCTTTCCAGCTGGACGAAAGTGAAGAAGAAAAGCAAAACGGGCGAAAAAGAGTGACCACCTGGCTTGCTGAGGATTCAGTCGTTGGGCAGACTGCAGATACAGAATATTTTTGTGATCAGTGAAGATATCGATGGGGTGGCGAGCTCCCTCCAGCAAGTGCCGCCATTCTTCTAGGGCTAAGTTAATAGCCAGTAACTCGCGATCACTGATTGTATAATTCTTATCGGCTGGGGTGAAGGTTTTTGAGAAGAAGCCACAAGTTTCGCAGTTTCCCAGAGGAGGACTCTGAAGGAGAACAGCCCTGCACCTACAGAGGAGGCGTCCACTTCTTGGATAAAGGACCTGCGGGTCCGGGGGAGACAGAACAGGAGCAAAGCGAATGCTGATTTGAGGCGATCAAAGCTTCTTGGGCTTCTGGCGGCCAGGATTTAGGTTGGCCTTTTTTTTGTAAGGGCCACCAAACGGGCCATGAGCGTGGAGAAATGCGGGATGAATTGTCTGTAATAATTTGCAAACCCCAAAAAGCGTTGATAACAAAGGCCCACTGGTCGAGGCCACTGTAAGACTGCAGACAACTCGGGGATCCATCTAAAACCTTGACCCAGGGAAACGATTACCCCAGGAAGGGAAACGGGGGTGCGTTCAAAAAAACATTTCCCATTTTTGGCATATAACTGGGTCAGGAGACGTTTGACCCTGGGGGACGTGGTGGGGGTGATTTTTCCAGATCAGAGAGAAGATTAGGGTACATCTGGGTAACATACACGACATAGGGGAGTTTGCGGAAACTCATTGACAAAGTTCGGGAACACCCCCAGAGCATTGCAGGGGCCAAAAAATGGGGCATACGAGATACTGAAAATGACCATCCGGGTTTAAAGGGCCTCTTCCATTTGCGCCTTCAGGGATACGAATCAAGTTGAAGCTCCAGTAGGTCCAATTTGGGAAAAAAATTTGCGCCAAGGAGCGATAAAAAAGCCGGAGACAGAGCAGGGGTATAAATTTTTAAGTATTTTTTTTAAAGTCCCCGAAAATTTTGATACACCAGGGGTACCATCTTTCTTCCCCACAAAAAAAAAAAGCCCCCCCCCGCAGGCGGGGAAGACTTGCGTATGAACCTTTCCCGGAGATTCCCTGGAATACCCCGACATGCCTTGGTCTCCGGAGGGAAAGAGGAAAGACTCTGCTCGGGGGGAGTACTAGGGGGTTGCAGGTCAATAGGACAGCCCGAACTGCCGTGCGGAAAAGAGTTTCGGCCTTTTTTTTTGAAAAGACGTCAGCTAGACCGGTACGAAGGGGGCAGACCCGGCAGAGCTTCGAACTTTACAGAGGCGGTCCGTAGACTGGATGAAGCCGGGAAACATGGGAGGGGCACGGGGGACCCCAAGGGATAATCTCGCCCGTGTTCCAGTTTAAGGTCGGAGCATGTCTTTCAACCAAGGGGGGCCCCAGGGGGTTTTCAGAAAGGACGGGGCAAAACCCAAAGTTTCGAGTCTCCTTTTGGGGCCCCCTATCGAAAGGGTTTAAAGGGGCGCATGCGACCCGGGGATAGGTCCTTTTAGGCACTCCCCTGATGGAGAGACGAACAAGGTCTCTGCGGGGGGTCAGAGGGGGGAAGCAAATTTGGACACCATGCTGGCGATAAATTTTCCACGGCCCTAAATTAAAGGGAAAGCGGTGGCTTAAAAGGGTGCGTCCGGAAACCCCCGATACAGAAAGGCAGAGGGGGGAGGGGCCCACCTGACACCTAGGGATCCCTCTCCTGCGAGCGCGGGTGGAATTTTCCGGGCGCCCAGACAGTCCCCAATGAAGGGGCCAAACCCCCCGCATAGAAACAAGTGCTTCAGCGACGCGCGAACGTTTTTCCTGGTCAGGTGGGCCCTCTCGAGCGCATAGGTTCATTCTCCGGAACCCTTGGCAGAGGAAGAGGAGGATGTTGGAAGACCGGAGCCAGACGAGGTAGCCGGCAGAGTCGGACGACCTCCCGTTGGAGGCGGAGCTCTTGTTGTCTCTCCGCAAACCAAATATCAATTTGGGTGGCCAACCGAATCACTTCGTACAGGGTGGAAGGCAGGTCCCCCACCCCGAGCACTTTTTTAATAAAACCCGAAAGGCCTTCCAAAGGTTGCCACCAAAGCCCATTATTTTCCCGTCCAACCAGAGGGTAGGTGCGAACGCACAGAGTACGACCCAGGTAGAGTCCCCCTGACGGGGACGGAGCAAGACAGGGAGGGCGGCCCGTTCCTCAAGCAGTGCGGAAACCCCCCGGGGAAAAGGCTTTTCAACGGATCTCCTCGGCCCATAGCGATGGCCCAGGCCAAATTCTCCCTATAAGAGCTAATTAAAAGCCACCTTAGCCCCTCGGTAGGGAATTGATCCCCAACATCTCAAGGGGGATGGGGCATTTACTGATAAGCCCAGCATTTCTTGGGGCTCCATCATAGGGGAAGGAACGGCAGATGCAGAGAAGGGCCCGGTGCGGGCAGGTAAGCAATGCGCAGGGGGAACTGGTGCTGGCGGGGGCCAGCCGCCGCGGCGGAGGGAGCGGCCCCCCCCCCCCCCCAAGGTTCTGCATCATGGCCACACTGGTCAATACCTGGGTCTGCTGGCGACGGGTTCGTGACTCCCCGGGGAAACAGGCAAAGGTACCCGGGGGGAATCCATGGCCAATGTACGTAATGGGTTTAGTGGGTTCGTGGACCACCAAGCATATATTAACCACGCCCGAGAGCAGAGTCTAATTTGCCCCCGGTATTCACCAAGCCCGCCCAAACGGGGAAAGGACTTGCTGCGGGGGAGGCTACCAGGTTGCTATCCCTGACGTGACTTGCTTGCGATGGCGGCCGGGGTAATGCGTGGTACAGAGACGTAATCCAGAAGCGTAGTCGGGGACAGGCAGAAGGTCAGGACGGGCAGACGGTCAGGGCAGGCGGCAAATAGGCAAGGTCAGGAAACGTAGCGGAACGGAGTGGTACACGGGTAATCAATACGGAACTCCAAAACACTCTCTAGACAAACTAACGCACACCAACAATCTGGCAGAGAGTGCAGGGGGCCTGTACAATATATAGAACCAGTGGCCGGCAAATATCAAATTAGCGGTGCGTTGGCCTTTAAATCCAGACCAGTCTTCGCGCGCGCGCCCTAAGCAATGGGGACGCGCGTGGCGGCCGGGACAGGCAGAAGCAGGAAGCACAGGAGCGTGGACTGGTAAGTAAGCTGGCGCAGGAGCATGGGCAGCAGGGGGATGGTCGCGGGTGAACGCGGCACCCGTGCCGGACCCCCTGCGGGCATGGGGGTGGCCGTGGGGGGCGACGGCACCAGCGCCAGCCCCCATGACACAAAAGTCTTTAATTACTCCTACTTATTTTGCTGTCTTAATTCCCTGTCATTACGTGGTGTAGTTTATCTCATTTTACTATGGGAACCTATGAATTCTAAACTATGGTACTAAGGGTGATCCAGTTTTTCATTGCTCAATTTCTATCATGAACATCATAAAATGATAGTATTAAAAAAAAATACCATAAATATCAAAAGAATTATTGCCCCCATACAGGCAAGTTGTCTTTAGATATATTTATTTTGTTGTGCCTAATTAATGCAATTTCTATGCATAAAGAATAAACGTATATCATTATAACTCTAACACTCACAACATAGGAAAGTCAGCAAGGTATGTGGCTTTTCTCACAATATAAAGCAATATTTACTTTTACAATACAATGTTAGGCCCTTGGGTTTTCTCCTTTACTCCTCTCAATGGCCCACAAGGTATAATTTCATATTTGATGGACTATCAGGGAATATCACTTACCAGTAAATCACATTTAATATTTTGTGTACATTCTCTAAGGATCTCATTTCCGTCTATCACAGCTACTATTACCAATCAGGGATGTACAGGTACTACACACTCTTAGCTGCTTTTAAGATTTTTAAAGACTTGACACTTGATTAAATTTACATTTTGATTAGAAAAAAATCTCTTCTTAAACAGTTCAGAACTCTTTGTAGCATACAAAGGTGTCAGTCAATATTCCTATGATATATCTGGAATATAGGTCATGTATATATGAATCTGCCATTTAACCACAGCCTGCAGCATATGGAGTTACACGTAACAAGTATGTTTGAGTGTGCACCTGCAAATTGTGCATGTCAAGTAAACGAAAAATGGAATTTGCAATATTTAAATTGAGCGGAACTGAATTTATCATAATTTTTCACATTGCATACTTTATAGATTAAATATCTCTCTGAATTACGACAGTGCAGTGGCAAACACTGTGTGAGCCTGACTGAAGGGTTCTTCTGGAGAAGGTCTACATGAAATATTTACCTTTGATATGTCATAAAACAGGTATAGTCAATAATGTATCCACTACAAACTAGCAACAGTACAAAAGTCAGTAAGTATGTGTGTATCTATGTATATATTTTTTTATATTTTTCCCCACTATTAATATAATAATTTATTTGGAACACCTGTCCCCCGTTAAACACTAAACCCCAAAAAAGCCAAATCACATGGCGCAACCAGTGCTTTGGGCTTAGACATGGTCAAGACAATCTCCTGCAGTTCAAACCGAGCACAGTATGGGGAAAAAAGGTATTTGGTGCCTTTGAGTGGCATGGTTGGGGGTCCCCAAAAGGGCGGGTTGAGTATTTCAAAATGCTGACTCCTGGGATTTTCACCACAACCAAATCTTGGGGTTTACAAGAAAGGTCCGAAAAAAAAAAACTCCATGAGGGGCACCCTGTGGGGGGGAAAATCCCTTGTTGATGCCAGGGGTAAAAGGGGAAAAGGGGGCAACGGTTCGAGCTGATAAAAGGAAACAGTGATCAAATTGCCACCCTTACAACCAAGGTGGGCAGAAGAGCATCTTGACGCAAAAGAGGGCGAACTTTGAGGCAGAAGACCCACAGCAGCAGAAGACCACCCGGGGGCCACTCCTTTCAGCAAAGAACGGGAAAATGAGGCCCCAAATTTTTCCCAACCATCAAATTTGGACTAAAGTTTGGAAAAACGTTGCCTGGTCTTTTGAGTCCGATTTCTGCTGCCATTCGGATGGAGGGTCAGAATTTGGCGTCAAAAACAGAAACAGGATCCACCCTGCCTTGTATCAACGTTTCAGGCTGGGGGGGGGTTGGTGTCAGGGTGTGGGGAAATTTTTTTGGCACTCTTTGGGCTCCTTGGGTACAATTGAGCATCGTTCAAGCCACAGCCACCTGAGATTGTTGCTACCATGCCATCCCTTTTTGACCACAATGACCCAACATCTGATGGCTACTTTAAATAGGGTAATGCCCATGTCATAAAGGGGGGAATCATTCAGATGGTTTTTTTGAACATGACAAAGAGTTCACGTACTCAAATGGCCTCCACATCACCAGATCCAATCCAATGGGGCATTTTTGGGGATGTGGGGGAAGGGGAATTCGCTCAGGATGTGCGCCGACAAACGCGGAAACTGTTTTGGTGCATCATGTCAATATGGACCAAAATCTCTGAGAATGCTTCCGGGACCTTGTTGATCTAGCCACAAAAGAATTGAGGCGGTTCTGAAGGCAAAAAGGGGGTCCAACCCGTACTATCATGGTGTACCTATTAAAGTGGCCGTTGAGTATAAATATATTATAATATAATATTTTTATATTATAAAATATATATAAATATTTTATATATATAATATTATATTAGTGAGGAAAATAAAAAAAAATATACATAGATGCTAAGTGTGAAGACAGAATCTAAAAAAAAAAAAAAATCATATGAAATGTTTTAAATAATAATTAGCATCTATTCCTGAAAAAGTATTCCCCATCACCTACCAGCCAGCAAGAATTCTGGCTCTCACAGACCTGTTAGTTTTTATTTAAGAAGTCCTCCTACTCTGCACTCATAACCTGTATTAATTGCATCTGTCTGAACTCGTTACCTATGTAAAAGACACCTGCCCACACAATCAATCACACTCCAACCTCTCCACCATGGCCAAGACCAAAATGCTGTCAAAGGACACCAGGTACAAAATTGTACACCTGTACAAGGCTGGGATGGAACTACAAGAAAATAGGCAAGCAGCTTGGGGTTAAAGCAACAACTGTTTGCGCAATTATTAGAAAATAGAAGAAACTCAAGATGACTGTCAATCTTCCTCAGTCTCGCCCAGAACTACACAGAAGAACCTGGTCAATGGCTTGAATAGAGCTGGAACCACAGTCCAAAATTTCCGTTAGTAACCCACTACACCATCATGGATTAAAATCCTGCAGGGCACGCAAAGTCCCCCTGCTCACGCCTGCACATGTCCAGGCCCATTTGAAGTTTGTCATTGACCATCTGAATGATCCAGAGGGGGGGCATGGGAGAAGATCATGTGGTCAGATGAGATAAAAATAAAACTGCTTGGTATTAACTCCACTATTCGTGTTTAAAGGAAGTAGGATGAATACAACCCCAAGAACACTGTCCCAACGGTGAAGCATGGGGATGGAAACATCATACTTTCGGGGTGCTTTTCTGCAAAGGGGACAGGACAACTGCACCGTATTATTCGGAGGATGGATGGGGCCATGTATCACAAGATTTTGGCCAACAACCCCCTTCCCTCAGTAAGAGCATTAAAGATGGGACTGTGCCTGGTCTCCCAGCATGATATTGACCCTACACTGCCAAGTCAACTAAGGAGTGGTTCTGTAAGAAGCATTTCAAGGTCCTGGAATTGCCTAGCCAGTCTCCAAAAATGAACCCAATCGGAAATCTTTGGAGGGAGCTGAAATGCAATAAAGCCCAGAGACTGCCCTGAAACCTGAAAGATCTGGATAAGATCTGTATGAAGGAGTGGGCCAAAGTCCCTGCTGCAGTGTCTGCAACCTTGGTCAAGAACTACAGGAAACCTCTGTAATTGCAAACAAAGATTTCTGTACCAAATAATAAGCTCTGTTTTTCTATTGTATCAAATACTTATGTCATGCAAAAAAATGCTAATTCATTTTTTAAAAACCATAAAATGTGATGTTATGGATTTAATTTTAGATTCTGTCTCTCTCAGTTGAAGTAAACCTACAATAGAAATTACAGACCTCTCTATTCTTAGTATGCGTCAAATACCTATTTACCCCACTGTGTGTATACAGTATATATATATACACACACACACATATACACATACACATATATATATATATATATATATATATTTATATACAAACACACACATATACACATTCACATATACACACACATATATCAGCACAAAGCTGGAATGGACTAGAAAACCATCAGTAAGACACTGGGTGAGAAGGAGACAACTATTAGTGCAATAGTAAGAAAATGGAAGAAATACAAAATGAATGTCGATTGACATCGACCTGGGGCTCCATGCAAAGTCTCACCTCGTGGGGTATCCTTGATCATGAGACAGGTGAGAGATCAGCCTAAAACTATACTGGGGGAACTTGCTAATGGTCTCAAGGCAGCTGGGACCGCAGTCACCAAGAAAACCATTGGTAACACATTAGACCATAATGGTTTAAAATCCTGCAGTGCTCGTGTAAGCTGAGTACCGAGGGCAGGTTTTTCGGAATACAGCGAAGTAACGGACAAAGAACAAGACTCCAACACCAGCTCAACAACGGTTTATTTTACTGAATTTTCCGGAACAAGATGGTGTACAGATCCCCCAGACACAAATTTACAAATACGTATCCTGGGCCTCTGTGCTGCACAGTGCGCCGCCAGAAGTGTACTCTCTGGATGCCCGGTAACTTTACCTAACCGTGGGGTTCGGAAAGGCCAATAACCCCTTACCTTCTTAATACCGTAATCACCAACGGGAACAATTGTGTATGGTGGCAGTTGCAGGGGCTCGTGGTGCAGCACAGCAGCTTAGACAGCTTAAATGATTTACCCACTTCCCTCCCAAACACACGTGACACAAACTTTCCCTCACAGATGAACCGGTTCAAGTAGCTAATGGTGCATTAGTAAACTCTCCAAGTCCTGAACAGGAGGATGTACTTCGGAAACCCTCCTTTCGCCTGTAACTGAGCCTAACTAACTTAACTAATATCATGCCTTCTCACAGTCCTGAACTCGTTGTCGTGCACGCATCCGCTGAGGTACCTTAAAGATGGCCGGCAATTCCTGTTCTCAGGTGCAGATGGATGGAATGGATGGTCCTGCTGCAGACAGTCCTCTCTATCTTGGCAGCTTGTCCTTCTTGTCCAGGAGTTCTCTCTCTCCCTCTGCGATGGCGTCTGTATGGACAGTCAGGCTCTCCTCTATCCCTGGAACGACTGTGAATCCTGGCTCCTTTAGCTCATCTGTCTGTCTGTTCTCCTCATAATCTCAGCAGCTTCTCAAAATGGCTGCTACATGTGCCAGTCTTATAACAAGTCCCTCATTTGCATATACTGGAAACTGGACATAGCGGCATCTTGTGGCCAAACAGTAGAATACAAAGAAACATTTCACAACTGTCATGCATAGGATTTTACTTAGAAAACACAAGGAGGTTGTCCCACTATCCCACACTCGCAAGGTCCCCCTGCTCACGAAGGCACATGCGCAGGCCCATCTGAAGTTTGCCAATGAACATCTGGATGATTCTGTGAGTGATTGAGAGAAGGTACTGTGGTCAGATTAGACAAAAATTGAGCTCTTTGGCATTAAATCAACTTGCCGTGTTTGGATGAAGAGAAATGCTGCCTATGACTCAGAGAACACCATCCCCACTGTCAAACATGGAGGTGGAAACATTATGTTTTGGGGGTGTTTCTCTTTTAAGGGCACAGGACTACACCGCATCAATGGGAGAATGGATGGAGCCATGTACTGTAAAATCTTGAGTGACAATCTCCTTCCCTCCACCAGGATATTAAAAATGGGTCATGACTGGGCCTTCCAGCAAGACAATGACATACAACCAAGACAACAAAGGAGTGACTCAAAAAGAAGCACAGTAAGGTCATGGAGTGGCCTAGCCAGTCTCCAAACCTTAATCCCATAGAAACTTTATGTAAGGAGTTTTAGCTCCGAGTTGACAAGTGACGGCCTCAAAATCTTAATGATTTAGAGATGATTTGTAAAGAGGAATGGACCAAAATTCCTCCTGACATGTGCACAAACCTCGTCATCAACTACAAAAAAGTCTGACTCCTGTGCTTTCCAACAAGGGTTTTGCCACCAAGTATTAGGTCTTGTTTGCCAGAGGGATCAAATACTTTCTCTCAGCAAAATGCAAATAAATTTATATAATTTATACAATGTGATTTTCTGGATTTTATTTTTGATATTCTATCTTTCAATGTTAAAATTAACCTACCATTAATGCTATAGACTCTTCATGTCTTTGTCAGTGGGCAAACGTACACAATAAGCAAGGGATCAAATACTTATTATCTTCACTGTGTATACACATGAAATCCACATATTTATCTCTTCCCATCTATTCTCAACCTACCTCTGCTTTGTCTTATTTACCACATGTATTGTTGTCTCTGGTGTACATGAGGGAATGTTATACCTTTCAAAGTATAAAAATAAATATTTTATGTCCTAACCTAGAAATCCTACAAATATTTTGACTGGAGATAATAAAATAGACCTTTGTCCTTCTCAGCATATTATTTAGGGTGTTGACGTGTTTCCCCTCTTACTTGGCATCTTCCATTTGATTTTTTAAAGTCTTATGGATGTTTCTTCTTTTTCTTGTTTCTTTGGTGAAGACCTTTGCCTTTCTCAGCATATTGTTTAGGGTGTTGACGTATTTTCCCTCTTACTTGTCATATGTATCTTCTATTTGCTTTTGACACACAGACTCTAATGTTGAAGAGATCAAAAATACAGATAATTCAAAAATATAAAGAAATACAATTAAAGAAGACTAATGTTGACTTAAATCAATGAATTATCAACAAATTAGAATTCACTAGTAAATGTACAGTATATCATGCATGTGTCATCATTAGTGTTGATGGAACCATTCAAAAAGAGTTAAGTTCAAGTCGAACATCTCGATCTTCTCGAACCGAACATTTTACGGTTCGTTTGAGTAAATGTTCAAGTTTGCCATGGCCTTCGACATGCCATTTTAATGGTTTTCAGCGCCTTTCTGCACTTTTGGAGGCCATACAATCAGTGCAGAGCACGGAGAAGTGTCCAAAACGTCATCGCTGAGTTGTAGGGCTCTCATTGGCTGCTAAAATCACATATTATATATATTTCACTGTATTGCATTCTGAACTCCATTTTCAGCTCACTCTCTGTATTGTAAAGACTGCTCTCTGTCTGCTTGCTTGAATGCAGGCACATGATTTGTTTATTAGCGATTTTAGACAGGAAAAACTGCTATTTAGATTAGTTAGGTAGTTAGGGGGGTGTGCAGCAAGCTTGGGGAATCAAGACTTAGTTAGATAGCATTTTCCTCTCCATAGACAGCAATAGTTAGGGAGTTTGGTTTTGCTGGCTACATCTTTCCCACACCCAGAAGCTGTTATTTGGTGACATTTGCAGGCTCACATAATGCCTAACTCTCATATACATGGATATATATTATACTGAGTGCTTGGATTTGCTAAATCATACAGAGTGGCCAAAAGTTCTGTTTTTGCAGCATTGCTGGTTAAATAATTTTATAACACACAGACTCCAATTCTCCTATACAAATAAAAACATTCTAAATAGTGGTTGGTTGGTGAAAATTATACTGAGTAGAGAAAACTATACTTTTTGCAGTTTTGTGGGTTCAGTAGTTGTATAACACACCGTCTCTAAATCTCCTATGCAAAGAAATATATTTTAAATAGTGGTTTGTTGGTGAAAATTATACTGCGTGGAGAAAAGTTCATTTTTGCAGTTTTTGGGGTTCAGTAATTGTATAATACATCATCTCCAATCTCCTATACAAAGAACTATATTCAAAAGAGTGGTTGGTTGGTGAAAATTATATTGAGTGGAGAAAACGTAATTTTTTGCAGTTTTTGGGGTTCAATAATTGTATAACACACAGTCTTCAAATCTCCTATACAAAGAAATATATTTTAAATAGTGTTTGGTTGGTGAAAATTATACTGGAATGGACAAAAATGTTCATTTTTGGCAGTTTTGGGGGTGAAACACCTTTCAAACATACCGTGTGTTATTGTCATACAGATATATATCCAGGAAATAGAGTAATGTTACTCAATGCCAAGAAGTGTAATTTTGACAAATTTTAAGTCCAAATAACGCTGAAATATACCAGCGCCAAGGGCGTAACTACCGGGGTAGCAGGGGTAGCAGTTGCTCCGGGGCCCGTGCGCTTAGGGTGGCCCGCACCCCGGGGCAGCTGCTACCGCGTCCGTTACCCCGGTAATGCCGCTCCTGGGCCCGCCGGCAGTGAACTTAACAGTTCACTGCAGCGGGTGGGGAGAACGCCGGCCCGATCGTTCAGAGGCAGCGATACCCGGAGGTAGCAGAACGGAGCGGCGATCGCTCCGCTCTGCTACTTCCCCTGCCAGCCTTGTGTGATCACGTGGGCGCGCGTGGTGACGTCACATCACCGTGCCACCCACGTTGAGCACAGAGGCTGCAGAGAGGCTGCGGCGCGGTGCATCGGGGGAGCGTGGACCGAGGTAAGTAAATGATTTCTTATTTTACTTGCCTCTAAGCCTGCCTGTATAAGCCTGCCTGTATAAACCCCCCTGTATAAAGCCCCCCCTAAGCCTGCCTGTATAAACCCCCCTGTATAAAGCCCCCCCTAAGCCTGCCTGTATAAACCCCCCTGTATAAAGCCCCCCCTAAGCCTGCCTGTATAAACCCCCCTGTATAAACCCCTCTGTATAAAGCCCCCCTAAGCCTGCCTGTATAAACCCCCCTGTATAAGGCCCCCCCGGTATAAAGCCCCCCCCTAAGCCTGCCTGTATAAAGCCCCCTAAGCCTGCCTGTATAAAGCCCCCCTAAGCCTGCCTGTATAAAGCCCCCCTGTATAAAGCCCCCTAAGCCTGCCTGTATAAAGCCCCCTGTATATGGCCCCCTAAGCCTGCCTGTATACCCCCTAAGCCTGCCTATATACCCTCTAAGCCTGCCTGTATACACCTAAGCCTGCCTGTATACCCCTAAGCCTGCCTGTATAAAGCCCCCTAAGCCTGCCTGTATACTCCCTGTATAAAGCCCCCTAAGCCTGCCTGTATACCCCTAAACCTGCCTGTATAAAGCCCCCTAAGCCTGCCTGTATACCCTCTAAGCCTGCCTGTATACACCTAAGCCTGCCTGTATACCACTAAGCCTGCCTGTATAAAGTCCACTAAGCCTGCCTGTATACCCTCTAAGCCTGCCTGTATACCCCCTAAGCCTGCCTGTATACCCTCTAAGCCAGCCTATATACCCCCTAAGCCTGCCTGTATACCCCCTAAGCCTGCCTGTATACCCCTAAGCCTGCCTATAGACCCCCTAAGCCTCCCTATACACCCCCTAAACCTGCCTTTATACCCCCAACCTGCCTTTATACCCCTTAGCCTGCCTTTATACCCCCTTAGCCTGCCTAGATAGCCCTCCTAGCCTGCCTAGATACCCCCAGCCTGCCTGCCTAGATACCCTCAGCCTGCCTGCCTAGATACCCCCGAGCCTGCCTGCCTAGATACCCCCCAGCCTGCCTAGATACCCCCCAGCCTGCCTATATAGCCCCCTAAAAGCTGCCTATATAGCTCTGTCTGCCTGCCTGAATAGCCCTATAGCTACCGTGAAGCCTGTCTACCTATATAGCCCCTATAGCCTCCTAAAGCTTGCCTACCTATATAGTCCCCGAAGCCTGCCTGTCTACTTATATGGGGCCCCTTTAGCTACCTAAACCCTCTATAGCCCACCTAACCCCTGTCTATCTGTATGGCTCCCTATAGCTACCTAAACCCTGCCTGCCTATATGGGCACTCTATTGGCTACCTAAACCTTGCCTATTTGGGGCACCATATAGCCTATCCAAACCCTGCTTGCCTAAATGGACCCCATATAGCCAGTGGGGCAGGTGCTGGAAAAGTCAGGATTCTAGGATATTTGTGTCTAAATCTGCAGGGACAAGTGGTCGGGAGATGTCATCATGAAGGTCTGGACCGGATGCAGAACAAAGGGGAAAGTCAACAACTCGTCAGAGAAACATCACCTGTGAGTCACAAGATGTAACTACACTGTAATCACATATGTCTTCAGAGCCTGTGTACACTGGTGTCTACCACTATATGGTCACTGTATGGAGGTAATATACAGTCTTCCGATCCTGTGTACACTGGTGTCTGCCACTATATGGTCAATGTATGGAGGTAATATACAGTCTGCAGAGCCTGTGTACACTAGTATATACCACTATATGGTCACCATATGGCGGTACTATAGGTCTTTGTGTACTGATCAGTAATAGTGTAGGGGTATTATTCAGTCACTATGTGGTGGTAATTTGTGGTCATGTTCTGGTGGTATAATTAGGTCCATATGTAGTAGTGTTATTGATAATATTGGTTTTTGTATAGTGGATTTGTTTGGTAGCAGTATGATGGTGATATGTATGGTGAGGTATTTGCCCCTTGTATTATCTACATTATCTAACAGCATGTCCTGGTACATGGTCGTGATCAGGGAGGTGGGCGAGGGAAGGAGGCGTGGGGGAGGGTGGGGGTCCCCATCCAAAAGTCTGCTTTGGGGCCCTGGCTTCTCTAGTTACGCCCCTGACCAGTGCATTATTGTGATCCAAATAAATATATATATATATATATATATATATATATATATATATTTCTCTCTTTTTTATTACATATATCTTGTGTCACGCGCAGAGCTATAATATTTAGCTTTTGGACATGGTGAAAACTAGAGGTGGAGATAGAGGTATGAGACAAGACACTCCTTCCAGTGCTCCGGACAGCATACAAGTGAGTACATCATCAGTCGCAGGACCGTCAGGCCTGTCATCGCTTGCTCAGTTCCCTGTGCGTCTCATTACTGAATAGCGTCACCAATCTGTTCTTCAGTGGTTATCATACCCTTCATCCAGCGGTTTTACCTCCTCTTCCTCTCAGTCACAGCCACAAATGTCATCATCATCATAATCAGTCCAAAATGAAGCAAACACAGACCTAATGTCACAACCCAATACACAGACCACTCCAAATAATCCATATTCTGAAGAGCTCTTTGATCACACAATGTGGTTGGGCTCAGAAGGCATTTCAAAAGATGAAGAGGCCAAAGAGGATGATTTTGTCTGCTCTGACACCCAATCACTGATGCCCTCAGAGGAGAAGAAGGAAGCTGATTCCTCGGCACAAATACTGAGAAGGTCATCAACGCCTCACAGTGCCTATGATTTCTAGCCCGCAGCTTGAAGATGTTGACTGTGAGGAAGAGGAAGTCACCTGTGATGATGATGACATTGCAGATCCAATGTGGTCTTCTGAGCAGCAGCTGACGAGGGCATCATCAGTGGAGGAGGAGGAGGATGAGGTAGTGCCAGTGCGGTCCAGCCTCAGAAAGGGAGCGGGCAGTCGCACAAGTACGCTGACATTACTCCGCCAGCTGTGGTCAGTGGTGGCAGTGGGAACACTGGTACTAGGTTTTCACAGTTGAAGAGGTCCAGGACCTATGAAGCCTGGGCCTTTTTCAATCAAGCCTCAGATTCGCCGACTGACGTCCTATGTCGGATTTGCTGTCAACGAGTCAGTAGAGGAAAGAGTGAAATGAGTTTAAGCACCACGAGCATGAACAGGCACATGCATGAATAGTCGCTTTGAGAAAAAAGGCCACACAGGTCCTGGGCTTCCAACCACCATGACATCTTCTGCCTCCTCCTCCACTCCCAAGCCCAAGCAGTCCTCTGCTGCCAATGTGCCAGAGCTGCATGAGCAAGCACCATCCCCAGTGCCAGATACAGTCGGCCGATTCCCACCACCAGCAAAACAGCCTACACCTTCCCCTTTCGCCAGTGTGACCTGCAGACCATACAGCAGCCAGTCTGGCAGCCAGCCTTCAGTGTACCAGGTGTGGGAGCATAAGAAATGCTTTCACCCCAAACATCACAAAGCCAAAGGCCTGAATGTCGACATTGCCAGGCTTTTGGCCTTTGGAAATGTTGCCTTTCCACCTGGTGGACACAGATTGGTTCCGCTATGTCAAGGCTCTGGCATACCCCCAATATCAGATGCCGAGCAGGCATTTCTTTGCCAGAAAAGCAGTCCCTGCCCTGGCCCGCCACGTTGCAGAAAATATCTCCAGCGTGTTGGTTACATCTGTGTCCACCAAAGTCTATCTCACTACAGAAACATGGACTAGTAAGCACGGTCAAGGGCGTTACTTCTTACTGACTGATCACTGGGTGAGTTTGGTGGATGACAGTGCCTCTGGTCATGGATCTCGGCTGGCACTCTTCAACACTGCTGGGATGGTGCTCCAGATCCCCAACCTCGACAGGTAGCATCATGTGCCAAGAGAAACCAGGCCATTCCCAAATTAATTTGTCTTGGAGACTGTCAACACACAGGTCAAGAGCTGTGGACAGCTCTGCGCACTCAGACCGACCAGTGGCTGGGTGCTAAGAAGCTGGCGCCAGGTGGTGTGTGACAACAGGCGCAATCTCCTTGCTGCCCTTAAGATCGGTAGACTTACGCACATCCCTTGTCTGGCACATGTCATGAACCTGGTTGTGCAGAAATTTCTCAAGTGCTACCCAGGTCTTGACCGTCTGCTGAAGAAGGCTCGAGGTCTTAGCTCACACTTCCGGTGTTCGCACCCTGCTTCGGCACGACTGGCAGCGTTGCAGCATGATCTGGCCCTCCCCGTCAACCATTTGATATGTGATGTGGCAACACGCTGGAATTCCACCCTCCACATGCTCCAGCGATTGTGGCACCAGCGTAATACCATTATGCAGTATGAAATGTCGCATGGCCTGACTAGCAGAGGTGCGGACCTAGGGATGTTGTCCCATAGAGAATAGAGCCAGGTGAAGGATCTCTGTACCATCCTTAGCAGTTTTGAACAGGCCACCAAAATGGTCAGTCGGGACGATGCCCTTGTCAACATGACCGTTCTGGTTATATTTTTACTGGAACAAGCGTTAAGCATTCTGCAGCAGCAGTTCCCAGCAGTGATGGAGGAGGCGGACACAGAGACTTACTCATTGGAGGACATAGAAGGCCCGACTGTTTCACAATTGTATAGGTCTTCTTTAGGCATTGGTTCTAGGTCGAGGTTGGTGCAGGACGGTAGATCAGCTCACAGAGTAGAGCGCATGAGGCTAGCCTAGGGCTCTGGGATGGTCAGGATGAGGAAGTGGAGGAGGAGGAGGAGGCAGGGGTGGACACCACCGGTACTGATTACCCGTCAATGATAAGAGGTTGGCACAGATTACAGGAGGCGGAGAAAGAGGAGGAAGATCCCTGTTAGTGCCCCTCGACCCCGAGGCTTGGGAGATCCTGGCAGCATCTCACACATGAGTGCTTGGAGGCTACATTACCTGTAACATGAAATACGCATCAAGGCAATAAAAATGAGCAGCGACTATTGGGTGACCACCCTCCTTGATCCATGTTACAAGACAAAAGTGAGCAATTTCCACCACAAAGAAATTGACAGTAGAATGCAGGATTTTGAGACAGTGCTCATTGATCAACTCGATACATCTTTTGCGTCTTCACATTCTAATGTCATGGTGGAACAACGTCAGCAACGCTGCAGCGGTAGAATGACAAATAGCCGCAGCAGCAGGCAGTGTGGCAGAACCCTACTGGGTGACATTTGGCAATCGATTTTTACCACCCCACCAACGCCTGCAAGGCAGCATTCAGACACACAGAGACTGCCTTAAGACCATGCTCCTTGACTACCTTGATCAATGTTCTTGGACTTAGTCTGGATCCATTCAACTTCTGGGTGCCTAAGCTTGCTCGACACACAATAGAAGTTTTATCCTGCCCGGCAGTCAGCGTTCTCGGAATGCACATTCAGCACAGCTGGCGGGGTGATAACTGACAAATGTATCCGTCTTTCTTCTGACAATGTGGATTGTTTGACATTTATAGAAATGAATCAAGCGTGGATCTCTGACCATTTTGTTGCCCCAGTTGCTGAGTGTCACTGACTAGTAAACTGTAGCACGTCTTCTTGACAATGTGAAATACACATTTAAACTACACTACATCTTATGTCTGTAGTTTCTGTGCCTGCTGCTTCTTCAAATTGTATTCTACTGCTGCCAACAGCTAGATTTACAAGTCTCACAGCTGAATTTATTTTGAAATATACATCTGTATGATCTTGATATGCACTGCATACACCTCTTACTTCTCCTCCTTGTAGCCCTCCAAATATTTATTTTTTAAATGCCTCCACCTGTACTACCATCAAATGTACTAAGTCATGTTATCCTGAATTTCGATGTTTCCCATTGGCATGTTCTCTCTGCCACCAATGGTACTGCTGCCTAAGCTTGTCGAACCGGAACCTCCATGTTCCCCCTTGGCATGTTCTCGCTGCCAATAATGGTACTGCCACCTAATCTTGTTAAACCGGAACCTTGCTGTTCCCCTTTGCCATGTTCTCGCTGCCACCAATTATCCTGAATCTCGATGTTTCCCATTGGTATGTTCTCGCTGCCACCAATGGTACTGCTGCCTAAGCTTGTCGAACCGGAACCTCCATGTTCCCCCTTGGCATGTTCTCGCTGCCAATAATGGTACTGCCACCTAATCTTGTTGAATCGGAACCTTGCTGTACCACATTACCATGTTCTTGCTGCCACGAATGGAACTGCCGCCTAATCTTGTTGAACCAGAACCTCGCTGTTCCCCGTTGACATGTTCTCGCTGCCACCAATGGTACTGCCGCCTAATCTTGTGAAACTGAAACCTCCATGTTCCCCATTCACATGTTCTCGCTGTCATCAATGGTACTGCCGTCTAATTTAGTCCAGCCTGCAGAGACGTAACTTCAAGTTCTTGGACCCTGGTGCAAAGAGTGAAATGGAGCTCCTGCCAGTTACCAGGTGCCATTTCCAATGCTGGTGTCTTCTTATGTGTCAAAGTGTCTTTGGACCCCCTCAAGATGCAGAGCCCCGTAGCAGCTGCTACCACTGCACCTCCTATAGCTACGCCCTTGCTTGCAAGCTGTTATCTTTTCAGTTAGTCATTGAAAGAAATGAAGGATTTTAGGCTCTCACTTTTTTTTCTGTTACTCTTAGTGCCAAATTTTCTTCACAAAGTTGTTTCACGTATCCAGTTTACTGTTATGAATGGTAATTACAGCTTGACACCTGTATAGGAATAAAAATTAACCCTAACATATAATCCCATTGACTTTAATGAAGTTTGAAACGAACCTCGAACCGAACATCACTACTGTTCGAAGTATGACTCGAACTCGAACATTTTACTGTTCGCTCATCATTAGTCATCATGACTACCCACTTATATGTTTGACTCGATGGACCTGTGTCTTTTTACAACCTTATCTACTGTGTTAATATGTTAATTGTCGTGTCATATTGCTACTGATTTCTAAATGTTAATCTAGACATTTGACATTTAATAGAAGCCATAGGTAGCTTTTTAATCCACATTAGCTTAGGGCCATTATAATAGGCATTTATTTCTTGCATTTTGTTGTGCTTTTATAGTTTCCAGCTTTAAGGTTTCTTATGGCTGTCGTCTACTCTTCACAGCCCGATTCAGGCTCCCACTTCTTGTTCAGGTCAGGGTCAGGGATGCTAGAGCAGAGAGGTGGTGGCAGCCTAGGAAACCTTCTTTAACCTGTTAAGCACCAGGCCTGAAAAGGCCTTATTAACTAGCTAAATTTTTTGTGTTTTGCCTGCTTGCATTTTAACAGTCGTTACTTTTTATCTTTTAAGTTACGCAATTATACAAGGATTTGTTTTATGTGGGAGAAGTTGTATTTTTTGGGAGCATAGTTTAAGTTTACAAATTAATTACAGTAGAACTTTTAAAAATTTGTAGCGTGAACAGAAAAAAAAGTGTTTTTATGCATTTGTTTTTTTACATTGTTCACGTTTCACACTACATAACCTGTTAAATTATTTCTACAGGTTATTACAATCAGGTAGATACAGGTAGATACCCAATATGTGTAGAGTTTTTTTTTGTTTTGTTTTTTTAATGTATGCACAATAAGTTTTTTATATAATATTTTCTATTTATTTTATTTATTTTTTTCTACACTTTGGGCGACATGTATGAATCTCACCGCTTCGGACCGCACGTTTTCGCCCGATTTCAAACGAAAGCTGCGCCTCATGTATGTCGGCGCCCGAGGTGCGCTCATACATGCGGTGTAAAGTCCACCGCGCCTCGTCAGTGTGTGAGGCGCAGTACGGGACTGCGCATAACATGTAGACCGATTCGAGACAGGCTGGAAAACAGTGAGAAATCATAAAACATGTTAGTGAAGAGCAAAAAGAGTTGTCGTTCAAATGAATGAATGAATAAAGTGAAAAATCAAAGCTGTCTAAAAACGATTAAATGTAGTGAAAAAGTGGATCATTACTAATTAAAGTGAAAATATATAAGATTGCTCAAGAAATAAATCTCAGCTCTGAGCTCAGTGAGACATGGAGTATGAATCAAAAAAATCGCTTTTATTAGGTGTAAAACATTATCTGCAAAAGAGCTGGAACCTTCTAAAAAATACATTTAAAAAAATCAATAACGGCGCAACATCAGGAATTTGGATATAGAAATTTGCCGGGAAATACAGGAATTCAAATTCTGTAAGTGCTTCTCATTGGTCGGCAGAAACCAGCCAATCAGAATAGGAGCAACTGTGACCCATTATAACCTATGGAGAAGTATTGACCAAATCAAATTAAAAGGCGGGACAGTTCAAAATACAGTAAAAAAGGCAGAAAATAGCTGATTGGTTGAGACCAGGCGGCAGATATGAATCCACCAATCATATGTAGTGCGTCGATTTTGAATGGAGCAGGAAGGGCGCGATAGAAGGGCACCCTAAAAGTTATTACTGTCTATGGGAAATATTCTAGTACTGTGATTGGTTGGGGGGAAGAGAGGCTCATCCTGCTTAGCCAATCAGCGGGTGAGCTACTTATCTTATAGAGTTCTATGGGGAAAAGAAATGCAGAGCGAGCTCTGTTTGTGATTGGCTAAGTTAAAAGAAGCGCGGTTATTTGGGCCAATGGGAGAGCCAACTACGCTCTTATGGGTTTTGTAATGCAATCTATAATAAAACTGTACATGCCTGAAATCAAATGATAAGACTCACGAAGTTGTACCGATGTGTATATAAATATATATGTGTATATTATTGATCATTGGCTAACGAAAGAAAAGAAACTCATTGAATTCATTTTTATTTGTTTATTTTCGTTACCCCCATATTATTGTTCATTTTATATAGAGATCAGTACAACTTCGTGAGTCTTATCATTTGATTTCAGGCATGTACAGTTTTATTATAGATTGCATTAGAAAACCCATAAGAGCATCGCTCGCTCTCCCATTGGCCCAAATAACCGCACATCTTTTAACTTAGCCAATCACAAACAGAGCTCGCTCTGCATTTCTTTTCCCCATAGAACTCTATGAGATAAGTAGTTCACCCGCTGATTGGCTAAGCAGGACGAGCCCCTCTTCCCCCCAACCAATCACAGTACTAGAATATTTCCCATAGACAGTAATAACTTTTAGGGCGCTCTTCTATCGCGCCCTTCTTGCTCCACTCAAAATAGATGCACTGCATATGATTGGTGGATTCATATCTGCCTCCTGGGCTCAACCAATCAGCTCTTTTCTGCTTTTTTTACTGTATTTTGAACTGTCTCTCCTTTTCATTTGATTGGTCAATACTTCTCCATAGGTTATAATGGTTCACTGTCGCTCCTTTCTGATTGGTTGGTTACTGCCGACCAATGAGAAGCGCTTACAGAATTTGAATTACAAGTATTTCCCGGCAATTTACAATATCCCAATTCCTGATGTTGCGCCGGTCTCGGCGACAAACGCGTTGTTCGGGATTTGAGTGATGTATGTTTATAGAAGGTTTCAGCTCTTTTTCAGATTATGTTTTACAACTAATAAAAAAAATTTTTTTAATCATGCTCCATGCCTCACGGAGCTGAGAGCCGAGATTTCATTGCCCCGATCTCTCCATTGACTACAATGGGACAAAGAAGCTCGTGCTCTGATTGGCCGGGATAGCCAAGCCCCCGCTAGCTCACCCAATCAGTTCTTTTCTGCATTTTTTACTGTATTTTGAACTGTTCCGCCTTTTTCATTTGATTGGTCAATACTTCTCCATAGGTTATAATGGGTCACTGTCACTCCTATTCTGATTGGCTGGTTTATGCCGACCAATGAGAAGCGCTTACAGAATTTGAATTACTGTATTTCCCAGCAATTTTCTATATCGCACTTCTTGATGTAGCGCTGGTGACGGCGACAAACGCGTTGTTAGGGATTTTCATTTATGTATGTTTTTAGAAGGTTTGAGCTCTTTTTCTGAGAATGTTTTACACAATAAAAACGAGTTTTTGAATCATACTCCATGCCTCACGGAGCTGAGAGCTATGTACTGTTGTAACAGTCGACCGAGAGCACATTTTGCCCCATTCCATTACGTTCTCGCTTCACTTCGCCTCCTCCGGCTCATTTAGACCAGAATCAACAAGGTCGGAGCTTTCGAGCGCTGCAAAGCGCCGCACTTTGCCAACCCATGATCATGCATGCCTCGGAGTATTCGAAAGTGCCGCGTCCCGCCCCAGAACGCCCACACTGCGCCGATTGCACGCCCCTTCATGTCAGGCACAGCCGAAAGTGGCGAAGCTTGCGCCTAACATTGCATCACTGCGTCCGACATGGGATTCGAATCGGTGAGCCGCAGTTTTCGCCAGATAACTATTTAATACTTTTTTTTTTACACTTGGTAATGTATTAGCATATGTGAGTATGCTAATACATTAGATTCTGTGTCAGTACGATATAAGCTGCAGTCAGGGCAGCACACAGTGTAGCCTGTCTGCAGGCTTGCTATACAGACTCTAGGCCTTCAGAACTGACTGTACAGACATTCCTTTGATCCATCAGGTCACCGGGAGTCCATACGACCTGATGGAGCAAGGAATACCCTTTGATTATTCCGCGGTCATGGACAATGGCAAAAAAATGGTTAAATGCCGGGGTTCAGAGTCTTTCTCCGCTCCCCAACATTTACAAAGACTGCTCTAGGAACAGAACTGTTAATTACAGTTCCCTTCCTAGTGCTACACCATCGCTAAGGAGTTAAAGAAAAACAAGATAAGAAGTGCACTAGCTTTGAAATGAATCAAAATCAGAACAGCAATGTATTTCGTTATAATCTGTATTTACCTTTACCTACATGTTAAAAGCAAATCAGTTTAGTGAGAAAACTATTTTAACAGAGTTTAACAAAAACTGTGGATATGAGAAACTAAAATACTGGCAATTTAAACTGTGTGCATCCTCTCTTGATGGTTGAAAGGATTTGAGTTTCCCACTGGTGAAATCAGGAGAATCCATTAGTGCTGCCTCACAAATATTCTCCATATCTACTAGGATAATTGCCTCACTAAATCCAATATCCCTACAGACACAAAGATAACTAGTGTTGAAGCCACGATCTTGACAGTCATTCCATCAGCATGTTATCCAAACTCCAACATTGTGGGGCAACTCTGAAAGTCAGTATTCTGGTCTTATTCTATATTCCATCCCTAAAATTTAGCAATTTGAATTTAACTTGAATGACAGAATTGACTCATCATGCTTTTACATCAATCCATGTTGGTTGCACAGGCAGAAATAGCATTTGTATGCAGTCTGTATGTAGTAATCATGTAGCGCTATATGAAGTGTTTTCTGTAATTTTTTTTATTTTATACAAAAGTTTAAAATTATGTTTTTCACATGCAGGATGTATACATGTTTGAAAAAATTAAAATTTTTAGTACTTTATTTTTTTCTTTCCCACTTTACACAGTAATTGAAAATGATGATTTTCTTCACACATTACATTGTTATAAACTGCAGGATGTATACATGTAAATATTTGTAAAACAAAATTTAAATTTTTAGTGCTTCTCTTGGCAGTTAGCTGATCTTCCTTAGCATTTAACAGGCTATGTATGTAAAATGAATTAATACCAACAAATTATTCTATTTGTAGAATACTATCTTATAATCTACTGTTACAAACAGTATCAGGATTGGTAAAAGAGTTGTTAAAAGATGTGGTTGTATGTGATAAGTGGGTCTGTTCCTGACCACTCCCGGGAGACCTCATCTTCTCGCATTTTCATGTGCCACTGTCCCAGCATGCATTGTGAACAGACTTCAACCTGCCTGTGTTTTATGGAGCTGTCCTGACTAATCACCTCACTAGAGCACAGTCTGGAGACCTCGGTCTGTTTCGAGTACTCCCTAGTAACAGATTTATCCTGCTGCTTAAGTCAGGAAGAGCTCATTTTTTCTTTTCCTATAAAAATGAAATACCTCACTGAGACTCTGCAGCCAGGAGCTCTTGTTCCTCATATAAAGCAAATCTGCTTTTCCTTTATCTGAATCACACCCTGACAATTTCTCAACCCCTTCTCTTTTATCCTTCACACTTACTCCCCTTCAGTATTCATCCATGTCTTTGTTAAATGACCTTTAATCCTACTTCACATGTGATTATACAGTATGTGCATCACAGTGGCCTCAATTACAAAGTTCTAAAAATTAGAACTTAGAACCATTTATTTTCTAGGCCAAATAGAAGATTTGCAAACAAGTACTTTACACAGAAACAAGTGTCCTTTTATACTGTGTACTTCAATACGTTGGTGAATTTCTAATAAAAACTGAAAAGTATATTTCTCACCTTGCCCTAACCTAGTGCCACTCTTCTGAAGCCATTTTGCTCATCTTGCAGATCTGGCTTCATGCCCGTAATGTCTTAATTGCTTTTTCTGATTATGTCATACGCTTTAAAGAGTGATTATCTGTCTGTTTATCCTTGCCTGTTAATTATCGTACATTATTTCTAATAGTTAAAGGGGTATTATGGTAAACAAAACATGAATTCTATTAAAAGTGTGAGGTACAAAGTAAAAATCTATAATATGTAGTAATTAAAGATTTTTACTTATTTTTATACTATTGGCCCAAAATGTTTATAGCTTGTTGCCAAGGGATACGACCTGTAGTTCACTTTCAGCTTTATGGTCAGGCATGCTCAGTTCCAGCACTAGGAAGGTGAGCTGTGTTTATGAAACAGCAAGGAATGGGAGGGGATGTGACTAGGAACTATTGTGAAAGCTCAGACAATATGAGATGCTCAAGAGGGTGGAAACTTGCTTTTCAGCAGCGAGGAGAGAGCAGCCTGGAAAATATGTCAGTAATGCAAGATGGTAACTGTGGTCTGCTTCCCACATGAGCTGCTTCTGAAACCATGCCCACACTTGTTGCACTGAAGAGGAGCAGATATGAGGCATCGATGTGACAATATATATGTCTGTTATATATGTTAAGAATGAAGGATTAGTGTTATTTTGTTCCTCTGTGTATAATGACCCTAAAACTCCCTTTTCATTTTTTGTCTGAATGCCTGAATCCCCCTTTAACCTTAGTTTTGAACTTTTTCTCTAACCTAATCTTGACTCTGGATTGCACGATTTTGCTCCTAGTTCTTTCAGGCTGTCTTCCGCTTACATCTTTGCTTCTTTCTCTTGTTTGTTGCATCCTGACAGTGATCACCTCCGTCTTTTTTTTTCTTTTCTCTTTTACTTAGGCTATTATTCTTTAACATTCTAGACATTCTTACACCTGCTACACATTGGTGACTAGTCTGGGAAGTGCAACCTTATAATCCAGCTAAAAAGACCAAGTTTCCTTGGTTAAGATATTTGAGCTACTGTGAAAAATGAGGAGACTCCTTAGACTCATAGTTTAGCTAGTCAAAAAGGTTAAGAGTTTAAAATACCGTTTAAAGGATTCATTTACTGGTGAGAACTGTTGCAGTATTCAATTTCATTAGGTCGTAACAGAATATGGCAAGAAACTGTCCACAGCTTCACTTCCTGTAACTATTCGGTCATAAATTCTTACATTCTATTCTATAGGACCAGACACTGTTTGCAAGATTCATACAATGCTATTTGTTAGCAGGTAGTGATTGGGACCAAGCCTTTTAAAAAAAATGCTCCCTACAGCTGCCCATTCTCCATTCATAAACCATTAGAAGAC